>JAUJEF010000494.1:0-55000 GCA_030444885.1 Citrus sp. QX-2021 | reverse complement strand
CGCGGCCAATTTTTGGCAAACGGAGGTGCCTCGAAAATTCTCGCGCCATTCCGAGTCCGGCGGACGAAGTTGGCCAGCCCCACCCCCCAAGGCTATAGCCCACCCGTTTTTTTGGCCTTTTTCCGCTGGACGAACTTGGCGCCGCGGCCTTCGGGTGGGTTTTTTAGGGCGCGGCTGTGCCCGCGGCCTATTTTTGGGACATGGAGGCGCCTCGCAAAGTCTCGCTCCATTCCGAGTCCGGCGGACGAAGTTGGCCAGCCTCACCCCCCAAGGCTATAACCCACCCGTTTTTGTGGCCTTTTTCCGCTGGACGAACTTGGCGCTGCGGCCTTCGGGCGGGTATTTTTGGGCGCGGCTGTGCCCGCAGCCTATTTTTGGCACACGGAGGTGCCTCGCAAAGTCTCGCGCCATTCCGAGTCCGGCGGACGAAGTTGGCCAGCCCCACCCCCCAAGGCTATAGCCCACCCGTTTTTGTGGCCTTTTTCCGCTGGACGAACTTGGCGCCGCGGGCTTCGGACGGGTATTTTTGGGCGCGTCTGTGCCCGTGGCCTATTTTTGGCACATGGAGGCGCCTCGCAAAGTCTCGCGCCATTCCAAGTCCGGCGGACGAAGTTGGCCAGCCCCACCCCCCAAGGCTATAGCCCACCCGTTTTTGTGGCCTTTTTCCGCTGGACGAACTTGACGCCGCGGCCTTCGGGCGGGTATTTTTGGGCGCGGCTGCGCCCGCGGCCTATTTTTGGCACACGGAGGCACCTCGCAATGTCTCGCGCCATTCCGAGTCCGGCGGACGAAGTCGGCCAGCCCCACCCCCCAAGGCTATGGCCCACCCGTTTTTCCGCTGGGGGGTTTGGGCGCGCCGACCTTCGGGGGGTTGTTTTTGGGCACGGCTGTGCCCATAGACTATTTTTGGCACGCGGAGGCCACTCGCAAAGTCTCGGCCCATTCCGATTCCGGCGGACGAAGTTGGCCAGCCCCTCCCCCCAAGGCTATGGCCCACCCGTTTTTTGGCCATTTTTCCGCTGCACGAACTTGGCGCCCCGGCCTTCGGGGGGTTATTTTTGGGGGCGCCTGTGCCTGCGGCCTATTTTTGGCACGCGGAGGCCGCTCGCAAAGTCTCGCCCCATTCCGAGTCCAGCGGACGAAGTTGGCCAGCCCCTCCCCCCAAGGCTATAGCCCACCCATTTTTTGGCCATTTTTCCGCTGGACGAACTTGGCGCCCCGGCCTTCGGCTGTGCCCGCGGCCTATTTTTGGAACGCGGAGGCCACTCGCAAAGTCTCGCCCCATTCCGAGTCCGGCGGACGAAGTTGGCCAGCCCCTCCCCCCAAGGCTATGGCCCACCCGTTTTTTGGCCATTTTTCCGCTGCACGAACTTGGCGCCCCGGCCTTCGGGGGGTTATTTTTGGGCGCGCCTGTGCACGCGGCCTATTTTTGGCACGCGGAGGCCGCTCGCAAAGTCTCGCCCCATTCTGAGTCTGGCGGACGAAGTGGGCCAGCCCCACCCCCCAAGGCTATAGCCCACCCGTTTTTGTGGCATTTTTCCGCTGGACGAACTTGGCGCCCCGGCCTTCGGGCGGTTATTTTTGGGCGCGGCTGTGCCCGTAGCCTATTTTTGGCACACGGAGGCCCCTCGCAAAGTCTCACGCCATTCCGAGTCCGGCGGACGAAGTGGGCCAGCCCCACCCCCCAAGGTTATAGCCCACCCGTTTTTGTGGTCTTTTTCCGCAGGACGAACTTGGCGCCCCGGCCTTCAGGCGGTTATTTTTGGGCGCGGCTCTGCCCGCGGCCTATTTTTGGCAAACGGAGGCCCCTCGCAAAGTCTCGCGCCATTCCGAGTCCGGCAGACGAAGTTGGCCAGCCCCAACCCCCAAGGCTATAGCCCACCCGTTTTTGTGTCCTTTTTCCGCTGGACAACCTTGGCGCCCCGGCCTTCGGGCGGTTATTTTTTAGCGCGGCTGTGCCCGCGGCCTATTTTTAGCAAACGGAGGCCCCTCGTAAAGTGTCGCGCCATTCCGAGTCAGGCGGACGAAGTGGGCCAGCCCCACCCCCCAAGGCTATAGCCCACCCGTTTTTGTGGCCTTTTTCCGCTGGACGAATTTGGCGCCCCGGCCTTCGGGCGGTTATTTTTGGGCGCGGGTGTGCCCGTGGCCTATTTTTGGCACACGGAGGCCCCTCGCAAAGGCTCGTCCCATTCCGAGTCCGGCGGTCGAAGTTGGCCAGCCCCTCCCCCCAAGGCTATAGCGCACCCGTTTTTTTGTCATTTTTCCGCTGGGGGGTTTGGGCGCCGACCTTCGGGGGGTTATTTTTAGGCGCACCTGTGCCCGCGGCCTATTTTTGGCACCCAGAGGCCGCTCGCAAAGTCTCACCCCATTCCGAGTCCGGCGGACGAAGTGGGCCGGCCCCTGCCCCCAAGGCTATAGCCCACCCGTTTTTTGGACATTTTTCCGCTGGGGGGTTTGGGCGCGCCGACCTTCGGGGTTTATTTTTGGGGTCGGCTGTGCCCGCGGCCTATTTTTGGCACACGGAGGCCGCTCGTAAAGTCTCGCCCCATTCCGAGTCCAGCGGACGAAGTTGGCCAGCCCCTCCCCCCAAGGCTATAGCCCAACTGTTTTTTGGCAATTTTCCGCTGGACGAACTTGGCGCCCCGGACTTCGGGCGGTTATTTTTGCCCGGCTGTGCCCGCGGCCTATTGTTGGCACACGGAGGCCGCTCGCAAAGTCTCGCGCCATTCCGAGTCCGGCGGACGAAGTGGGCCAGCCCCACCCCCAAAGGCAATAGCCCACCCGTTTTTGTGGCCTTTTTCCGCTGGACGAACTTGGCGCCCCGGCCTTCGGGCAGTTATTTTTGGGAGCGGCTGTGTCCGCGGCTGATTTTTGGTACACGGAGGCCCCTCGTAAAGTCTCGCGCCATTCTGAGTTCAGCGGACGAAGTTGGCCAGCCCCACCCCCCAAGGCTATAGCCCACCCGTTTTTGTGGCCTTTTTCCGCTGGACGAACTTGGCGGCCCGGCCTTCGGGCGGTTATTTTTGGGCGCGGCTGTGCCCGCGGCCTTTTTCTGGCACACGGAGGCCCCTCGCAAAGTCTCGCGCCATTCCGAGTCCGGCGGACGAAGCGGGCCAGCCCCACCCCCCAAGGCTATAGCCCACCCGTTTTTGTGGACTTTTTCCGCTGGACGAACTTGGCGCCCCGGCCTTCGCGCGGTTATTTTTGGGCGAGGCTGTGCGCACGGCCTAGTTTTGGCACACGAAGGACCCTCGCAAAGTCTCGCGCCATTCTTAATCCGGCAGACGAAGTTGGCCAGCCCCACCCCCCAAGGCTATAGCCCACCCGTTTTTGTGGCCTTTTTCCGCTGGACGAACTTGGCGCCCCGGCCTTCGGGCGGTTATTTTTGGGCGAGGCTGTACCCGCGGCCTATTTTTAGCACACGGAGGCCCCTCGCAAAGTCTCGCGCGATTCCGAGTCCGGCGGACGAAGTTGGCCAGCCCCACCCCCCAAGGCTATAGCCCACCCGTTTTTGTGGCCTTTTTCCGCTGGACGAACTTGGCGCCCCGGCCTTTGGGCGGTTATTTTTGGGCCCGGCTGTGTCCGCGGCCTATTGTTGGCACACGGAGGCCCCTCGCAAAGTCTCGCGCCATTCCGAGTCCGGCAGACGAAGTGGGCCAGCCCCACCCCCAAAGGCTATAGCCCACCCGTTTTTGTGGCCTTTTTCCGCTGGACGAACTTGGCGCCCCGGCCTTCGGGCAGTTATTTTTGGGAGCGGCTGTGTCCGCGGCCGATTTTTGGCACACGGAGGCCCCTCGCAAAGTCTCGCGCCATTCTTAGTCCTGCAGACGAAGTTGGCCAGCCCCACCCCCCAAGGCTATAGCCCACCCGTTTTTGTGGCCTTTTTCCACTGGACGAACTTGGCGCCCCGGCCTTAGGGCGGTTATTTTTGGGCGCGGCTGTGCCCGCGGCCTATTTTTGGCACACGGAGGCCCCTCGCAAAGTCTCACGCCATTCCGAGTCCGGCGGACAAAGCGGGCCAGCCCCACCCCCCAATGCTATAGCCCACCCGTTTTTGTGGCCTTTTTCCGCTGGACGAACTTGGCGCCCCGGCCTTCGGGCAGTTATTTTTGGGAGCGGCTGTGTCCGCGGCCGATTTTTGGCACACGGAGGCCCCTCGCAAAGTCTCGCGCCATTCTTAGTCCGGCAGACGAAGTTGGCCAGCCCCACCCCCCAAGGCTATAGCCCACCCGTTTTTGTGGCCTTTTTCCGCTGGACGAACTTGGCGCCCCGGCCTTAGGGCGGTTATTTTTGGGCGCGGCTGTGCCCGCGGCCTATTTTTGGCACACGGAGGCCCCTCGCAAAGTCTCACGCCATACCGAGTCCGGCGGACAAAGCGGGCCAGCCCCACCCCCCAATGCTATAGCCCACCCGTTTTTGTGGCCTTTTTCCGCTGGACGAACTTGGCGCCCCGGCCTTCGGGCGGTTATTTTTGGGCGCGGCTGTGCCCGCGGCCTATTTTTGGCAAACGGAGGCCCCTCGCAAAGTCTCGCGCCATTCCGAGTCCGGCGGACGAAGTGGGCCAGCTCCACCCCCCAAGGCTATAGCCCACCCGTTTTTGTGTCCTTTTTCCGCTAGACGAACTTGGCGCCCCGGTCTTCGGGTGGTTATTTTTTGGCGCAGCTGTGCCCGCGACCTATTTTCGGCACACGGAAGCCCCTCGCAAAGTCTCGCGCCATTCCGAGTCCGGCGGACGAAGTCGGCCAGCCCCACGCCCCACGGCTATAGCCCACCCATTTTTGTGGTCTTTTTCCGCTGGACGAACTTGGCGTCCCGGCCTTTGGGCGCTTATTTTTGGGCACGGCTGTGCCCGCGGCCTGTTTTTGGCACACGAAGGCTCCTCGGAAAGTCGTGCGCCATTCCGAGTCCGGCGGACGAAGTCGGCCAGCCCCACCGCCCAAGGCTATAGCCCACCCGTTTTTGTGGCCTTATTCCGCTGGACGAACTTGGTGCCCCGGCCATCGGGCGGTTATTTTTGGGCGCGGCTGTGCCCGCGGCCTATTTTTGCCACACGGAGGTGCCTCGGAAAGTCTTACCCTATTCCGAGTCCGGCGGACGAAGTCGGCCAGCCCCACCCCCCAAGGCTATAGCCCACTCGTTTTTGTGGCCTTTTTCCGCTGGACGAACTTGGCGCCCCGGCCTTCGGGCGGGTATTTTTGGGCGCGGCTGTGCCCGCGGCCTATTTTTGCCACACGGAGGTGCCTCGGAAAGTCTTACGCCATTCCGAGTCCGGCGGACGAAGTCGGACAGCCCTACCCCTCAAGTCTACAGCCCACCCGTTTTTGTGGCCTTTTTCCGCTGGACGAACTTGGCGCCCCGGCCATCGGGCGGTTATTTTTGGGCGCGTCTGTGCCCGCGGCCTATATTTGGCACACGGAGGTGCCTCGGAAAGTCTTGCACCATTCCGAGTCCGGCGGACGAAGTCGGCCAGCCCCACCCCCCAAGGCTATAGCCCACCCGTTTTTTGGCCATTTTTCCGCTGGACGAACTTGGCGCCCCGGCCTTCGGGCGGTTATTTTTGGGCGTGCTGTGCCCGCGGCCTATTTTTGGCACGCGGAGGCCGCTCGCAAACTCTCGGCCCATTCCGAGTCCGGCGGACGAAGTTGGCCAGCCCCTCCCCCCAAGGATATAGCCCACTCATTTTTTGGCCATTTTTCCACTAGGGGGTTTGGGCGCAACGACCTTCGGAGTGTTATTTTTGGGCGCGGCTGTGCCCGCGGCTTATTTTTGGCACGCGGAGGCCGATCGCAAAGTCTCGCCCCATTCCGAATCCGGCGGACGAAGTTGGCCAGCCCCTCCCCCCAAGGCTATAGCCGACCCGTTTTTTGGCCATTTTTCCGCTGGACGAACTTGACGCCCCGGCCGTCGGGCGGTTATTTTTAAGGCGCGGTTGTGGCTGCTGCCTATTTTTGGCATGCGGAGGCCGCTCACAAAGTCTCGCCCCATTCCGAGTCCGGCGGACGAAGTCGGCCAGCCCCTCCCCCCAAGGCTATTGCCCACCCGTTTTTTGGCCATTTTTCCGCTGGACGAACTTGGCGCCCCGGCCTTCGGACGGTTATTTTTGGGCGCGGCTGTGCCCGCAGCCTATTTTTGGCACGCGGAGGCCACTCGCAAAGTCTCGCCCCATTCCGAGACCGGCGGACGAAGTTGGCCAGCCCCTCCCCCCAAGGCTATAGCCCACCCGTTTTTTGGCCATTTTTCCGCTGGACGAACTTGGCGCCCCGGCCTTCGGGCGGTTATTTTTGGGCGTGCTGTGCCCGCGGCCTATTTTTGGCACGCGGAGGCCGCTCGCAAACTCTCGGCCCATTCCGAGTCCGGCGGACGAAGTTGGCCAGCCCCTCCCCCCAAGGATATAGCCCACTCGTTTTTTGGCCATTTTTCCACTGGGGGGTTTGGGCGCAACGACCTTCGGGGTGTTATTTTTGGGCGCGGCTGTGCCCGCGGCCTATTTTTGGCACGCGGAGGCCACTCGCAAAGTCTCACCCCATTCCGAATCCGGCGGATGAAGTTGGCCAGCCCCTCCCCCCAAGGCTATAGCCGACCCGTTTTTTGGCCATTTTTCCGCTGGACGAATTTGACGCCCCGGCCTTCGGGCGGTTATTTTTGGGCGCGGCTGTGCCCGCAGCCTATTTTTGGCACGCGGAGGCCACTCGAAAGTCTCGCCCCATTCCGAGTCCGGCGGACGAAGTGGGCCAGCCCCTTCCCCCAAGGCTATAGCCGACCCATTTTTTGGCCATTTTTCCGCTGGACGAACTTGACGCCCCGGCCTTCGGGCGGTTATTTTTGGGCGCGACTGTGGCCACAGCCTATTTTTGGCATGCGGAGGACGCTCGCAAAGTCTCGCCCCATTCCGAGTCCGGCGGACGAAGTTGGCCAGCCCCTCCCCCCAAGGCTATAGCCCACCCGTTTTTTGGCCATTTTTCCGCTGGACGAACTTGGCGCCCCGGTCTTCGGGCGGTTATTTTTGGGCGCGGCTGTGCCCGCGGCCTATTTTTGCCACGCGGAGGCCGCTCGCAAAGTCTCGCCCCATTTCGAGTCCGGCGGACGAAGTTGGCCAGCCCCACCCCCAAAGGCTATAGCCCACCCGTTTTTGTGCCCTTTTTCCGCTGGACGAACTTGGCGCTGCGGCCTTCCAAGGCGGGTATGTATGGGCGCGGCTGTGCCCGCGGCCTATTTTTGGCACTCGGAGGCCTCTCGCAAAGTCTCGCGCCATTCCGAATCCGGCGGACGAAGTTGGCCAGCCCCACCCCCCAAGGCTATAGCCCACCCGTTTTTGTGGCCTTTTTCCGCTGGACGAACTTGGCGCCGCGGCCTTCGGGCAGGTATTTTTTGGCGCGGATGTGCCCGCGGCCTATTTTTGGCACACGGAGGCGCCTCGCAAAGTCTCGCGCCATTCCGAGTCCGGCGGATGAAGTTGGCCAACCCCACCCCCAAGGCTATAGCCCACCTGCTTTGTGGCCTTTTTCCGCTGGACGAACTTAGCGCCGCGGCCATCGGGTAGGTATTTTGGGTGCGGCTGTGCCCGCGGCCTAGTTTTGGCACACGCAGGCGCCTCGCAAAGTCTCGCGCAATTCCGAGTCCGGCGGACGAAGTTGGCCAGCCCCACCCCCCAAGGCTATAACCCACCCGTATTTGTTGCCTATTTCCGCTGGACGAACTTGGCGCCGCGCCTTCGGGCGGGGATTTTTGGGCGAGGCTGTGCCCGTAGCCTATTTTTGGCTTACGGAGGCGCCTCGCAAAGTCTCGCGCCATTCCGAGTTCGGCGTACGAAGTTGGCCAGCCCCACCCCCCAAGGCTATAGGCCACCCGTTTTTGTGGCCTTTTTCCGCTGTACGAACTTGGCGCCGCGGCCTTCGGGCGGGTATTTTTTGGCGCGGCTGTACCCATGGCCTATTTTTGGCACACGGCGGCGCCTCACAAAGTCTCGCACCATTCCGAGTCCGGCGGACGAAGTGGGCCGGCCCCACCCCCCGAGGCTATTGCCCACCCGTTTTTGTGGCCTTTTTCCGCTGGACGAACTTGGCGCCGCGGCCATCGGGTAGTTATTGTTTGGAGTGGCTGTGTCCGCGGCCTATTTTTGGCGCATGGAGGCCCCTCGAAAAGTCTCGCACCATTCCGAGTCCGGCGGACGAAGTTGGCCAGCCCCACCCCCCAAGGTTATAGCCCACCCGTTTTTGTGGCCTTTTTCCGCTGGACGAACTTGGCGCCCCGGCCTTCGGGCGGTTATTTTTGGGCGCGGCTGTGCCCGCGGCCTATTTTTGGCTCACGGAGGACCCTCGAAAAGTCTCGCCCCATTCCGAGTCCGGCGGACGAAGTTGGCCAGCCCCACCCCCCAAGGCTATAGCCCACCCGTTTTTGTAGCCTTTTTCCGCTCGACGAACTTGGCGCCCCGGCCTTCGGGCGGTTATTTTTTAGCGCGGCTGTGCCCGCGGCCTATTTTTGGCTCACGGAGGACCCTCGAAAAGTCTCGCCCCATTCCGAGTCAGGCGGACGAAGTGGGCCAGCCCCTCCCCCCAAGGCTATAGCCGACCCGTTTTTTGGCCATTTTTCCGCTGGACGAATTTGACGCCCCGGCCTTCGGGCGGTTATTTTTGGGCGCGTCAGTGCCCGCAGCCTATTTTTGCACGCGGAGGCCACTCGAAAGTCTCGCCCCATTCCGAGTCCGGCGGACGAAGTGGGCCAGCCCCTTCCCCCAAGGCTATAGCCGACCCATTTTTTGGCCATTTTTCCGCTGGACGAACTTGACGCCCCGGCCTTCGGGCGGTTATTTTTGGGCGCGACTGTGGCCACAGCCTATTTTTGGCATGCGGAGGACGCTCGCAAAGTCTCGCCCCATTCCGAGTCCGGCGGACGAAGTTGGCCAGCCCCTCCCCCCAAGGCTATAGCCCACCCGTTTTTTAGCCATTTTTCCGCTGGACGAACTTGGCGCCCCGGTCTTCGGGCGGTTATTTTTGGGCGCGGCTGTGCCCGCGGCCTATTTTTGCCACGCGGAGGCCGCTCGCAAAGTCTCGCCCCATTTCGAGTCCGGCGGACGAAGTTGGACAGCCCCACCCCCAATGGCTATAGCCCACCCGTTTTAGAGCCCATTTTCCGCTGGACGAACTTGGCGCTGCGGCTTCAAGGCGGGTATTTTGGGCTGGCTGTGCCCGCGGCCTATTTTTGCCACGCGGAGGCCGCTCGCAAAGTCTCGCCCCATTTCGAGTCCGGCGGACGAAGTTGGCCAGCCCCACCCCCAAAGGCTATAGCCCACCCGTTTTTGTGCCCTTTTTCCGCTGGACGAACTTGGCGCTGCGGCCTTCGGGCGGGTATTTTTGGGCGCGGCTGTGCCCGCAGCCTATTTTTGGCATACGGAGGCGCCTCGCAAAGTCTCGCGCCATTCCGAGTTCGGCGTACGAAGTTGGCCAGCCCCACCCCCCAAGGCTATAGGCCACCCGTTTTTGTGGCCTTTTTCCGCTGTACGAACTTGGCGCCGCGGCCTTCGGGCGGGTATTTTTTGGCGCGGCTGTACCCATGGCCTATTTTTGGCACACGGCGGCGCCTCACAAAGTCTCGCACCATTCCGAGTCCGGCGGACGAAGTGGGCCGGCCCCACCCCCCGAGGCTATTGCCCACCCGTTTTTGTGGCCTTTTTCCGCTGGACGAACTTGGCGCCGCGGCCATCGGGTAGTTATTGTTTGGAGTGGCTGTGTCCGCGGCCTATTTTTGGCGCATGGAGGCCCCTCGAAAGTCTCGCACCATTCCGAGTCCGGCGGACGAAGTTGGCCAGCCCCACCCCCCAAGGGTATAGCCCACCCGTTTTTGTGGCCTTTTTCCGCTGGACGAACTTGGCGCCCCGGCCTTCGGGCGGTTATTTTTGGGCGCGGCTGTGCCCGCGGCCTATTTTTGGCTCACGGAGGACCCTCGAAAAGTCTCGCCCCATTCCGAGTCCGGCGGACGAAGTTGGCCAGCCCCACCCCCCAAGGCTATAGCCCACCCGTTTTTGTAGCCTTTTTCCGCTCGACGAACTTGGCGCCCCGGCCTTCGGGCGGTTATTTTTTAGCGCGGCTGTGCCCGCGGCCTATTTTTAGCAAACGGAGGCCCCTCGTAAAGTGTCGCGCCATTCCGAGTCAGGCGGACGAAGTGGGCCAGCCCCTCCCCCCAAGGCTATAGCCGACCCGTTTTTTGGCCATTTTTCCGCTGGACGAATTTGACGCCCCGGCCTTCGGGCGGTTATTTTTGGGCGCGGCTGTGCCCGCAGCCTATTTTTGGCACGCGGAGGCCACTCGAAAGTCTCGCCCCATTCCGAGTCCGGCGGACGAAGTGGGCCAGCCCCTTCCCCCAAGGCTATAGCCGACCCATTTTTTGGCCATTTTTCCGCTGGACGAACTTGACGCCCCGGCCTTCGGGCGGTTATTTTTGGGCGCGACTGTGGCCACAGCCTATTTTTGGCATGCGGAGGACGCTCGCAAAGTCTCGCCCCATTCCGAGTCCGGCGGACGAAGTTGGCCAGCCCCTCCCCCCAAGGCTATAGCCCACCCGTTTTTTGGCCATTTTTCCGCTGGACGAACTTGGCGCCCCGGCCTTCGGGCGGTTATTTTTGGGCGCGGCTGTGCCCATGGCCTATTTTTGCCACGCGGAGGCCGCTCGCAAAGTCTCGCCCCATTTCGAGTCCGGCGGACGAAGTTGGCCAGCCCCACCCCCAAAGGCTATAGCCCACCCGTTTTTGTGCCCTTTTTCCGCTGGACGAACTTGGCGCTGCGGCCTTCGGGCGGGTATTTTTGGGCGCGGCTGTGCCCGCGGCCTATTTTTGGCACGCGGAGGCCACTCGCAAAGTCTCGCCCCATTCCGAGACCGGCGGACGAAGTTGGCCAGCCCCTCCCCCCAAGGCTATAGCCCACCCGTTTTTTGGCCATTTTTCCGCTGGACGAACTTGGCGCCCCGGCCTTCGGGCGGTTATTTTTGGGCGTGCTGTGCCCGCGGCCTATTTTTGGCACGCGGAGGCCGCTCGCAAACTCTCGGCCCATTCCGAGTCCGGCGGACGAAGTTGGCCAGCCCCTCCCCCCAAGGATATAGCCCACTCGTTTTTTGGCCATTTTTCCACTGGGGGGTTTGGGCGCAACGACCTTCGGGGTGTTATTTTTGGGCGCGGCTGTGCCCGCGGCCTATTTTTGGCACGCGGAGGCCACTCGCAAAGTCTCACCCCATTCCGAATCCGGCGGACGAAGTTGGCCAGCCCCTCCCCCCAAGGCTATGGCCCACCCGTTTTTTGGCCATTTTTCCGCTGCACGAACTTGGCGCCCCGGCCTTCGGGGGGTTATTTTTGGGGGCGCCTGTGCCCGTGGCCTATTTTTGGCACGCGGAGGCCGCTCGCAAAGTCTCGCCCCATTCCGAGTCCAGCGGACGAAGTTGGCCAGCCCCTCCCCCCAAGGCTATAGCCCACCCATTTTTTGGCCATTTTTCCGCTGGAAGAACTTGGCGCCCCGGCCTTCGGCTGTGCCCGCGGCCTATTTTTGGAACGCGGAGGCCACTTGCAAAGTCTCGCCCCATTCCGAGTCCGGCGGACGAAGTTGGCCAGCCCCTCCCCCCAAGGCTATGGCCCACCCGTTTTTTGGCCATTTTTCCGCTGCACGAACTTGGCGCCCCGGCCTTCGGGGGGTTATTTTTGGGGGCGCCTGTGCCCGCGGCCTATTTTTGGCACGCGGAGGCCGCTCGCAAAGTCTCGCCCCATTCTGAGTCTGGCGGACGAAGTGGGCCAGCCCCACCCCCCAAGGCTATAGCCCACCCGTTTTTGTGGCATTTTTCTGCTGGACGAACTTGGCGCCCCGGCCTTCGGGCGGTTATTTTTGGGCGCGGCTGTGCCCGTAGCCTATTTTTGGCACACGGAGGCCCCTCGCAAAGACTCACGCCATTCCGAGTCCGGCGGACGAAGTGGGCCAGCCCCACCCCCCAAGGTTATAGCCCACCCATTTTTGTGGTCTTTTTCCGCAGGACGAACTTGGCGCCCCGGCCTTCAGGCGGTTATTTTTGGGCGCGGCTCTGCCCGTGGCCTATTTTTTTCAAACGGAGGCCCCTCGCAAAGTCTCGCGCCATTCCGAGTCCGGCAGACGAAGTTGGCCAGCCCCAACCCCCAAGGCTATAGCCCACCCGTTTTTGTGTCCTTTTTCCGCTGGACAACCTTGGCGCCCCGGCCTTCGGGCGGTTATTTTTTAGCGCGGCTGTGCCCGCGGCCTATTTTTAGCAAACGGAGGCCCCTCGTAAAGTGTCGCGCCATTCCGAGTCAGGCGGACGAAGTGGGCCAGCCCCACCCCCCAAGGCTATAGCCCACCCGTTTTTGTGGCCTTTTTCCGCTGGACGAATTTGGCGCCCCGGCCTTCGGGCGGTTATTTTTGGGCGCGGCTGTGCCCGTGGCCTATTTTTGGCACACGGAGGCCCCTCGCAAAGTCTCGTCCCATTCCGAGTCCGGCGGTCGAAGTTGGCCAGCCCCTCCCCCCAAGGCTATAGCGCACCCGTTTTTTTGTCATTTTTCCGCTGGGGGGTTTGGGCGCCGACCTTCGGGGGGTTATTTTTAGGCGCACCTGCGCCCGCGGCCTATTTTTGGCACCCAGAGGCCGCTCGCAAAGTCTCACCCCATTCCGAGTCCGGCGGACGAAGTGGGCCAGCCCCTGCCCCCAAGGCTATAGCCCACCCGTTTTTTTGCCATTTTTCCGCTGGGGGGTTTGGGCGCGCCGACCTTCGGGGGGTTATTTTTGGGTACAGCTGTGCCCACGGCCTATTTTTAGTACGCGGAGGATGCTCGCAAAGTCTCACCCCATTCCGAGTCCGGCGGACCAAGTTGGCCAGCCCCTCCCCCCAAGGCTATAGCCCACCCGTTTTTTGGCCATTTTTCTGCTGGACGAACTTGGCGACCCGGCCTTCGGGTGGTTATTTTTTGGCGCGGCTGTGTCCGCAGCCTATTTTTGGCAGGCGCAGGCCGCTCGCTAAGTCTTGACCCATTCCGAGTCCGGCGGACGAAGTTGGCCAGCCCCTCCCCCCAAGGCTATAGCTAGGGATGGCAAATTTTTCCGGACCCGGCCCGGACCCGGACAAACCCGGATCATCCGGTACGGGTTCAACCCGCACCGGATGCATTAACAATGCGGATCCGGGTTGTAATTTTTCAAACCCGGATATATTCCGGGTCGGGTCCGGGTTTAGGTGAACCCGGATCTCCGGAACCCGGACCCGGACTACCATTTATTTATTTATTAATTTTTATTACTAACTAAAAAATATATAAGCATTAAACAATAAATTGGGCAAGAAAAAAAAAAAAAAAAAGCAAACAAGACAAACCCGCAAAACCCTAAAGCAAAACAAAACAATTGCACCAGCCGCCACCTTGTTGAGGGGAGGGGGGAACATAAGCAAAACAAAACAATCCCTCAAGGCCTCAATCTTTATCAGTTCATCTCTCAATCTTCATCTCCATCTCCATCTCTCAATCTCCATCTCTCAATCTTCATCTCACTCATCCCCAGCGGCCACCTCAAACCTCATCTCCCTCATCCCTAGCGACTGCCACCTCAATCTTCGTCTTCTTCATCCCCAACGACCAAGTTCATCAATACATCATCAATTAAATCATCTCAATTCATCATCCATTATTATCAAAAACCCAGCTCCACCATCGTCAAATTCGGTCTCATCTCTCTCCAAAGAGCAAGCTTTGCTGCTAGTTGCTAACCCCTTCTCGCCGGCAATCATATTTTTCACTGGCCCATCACCGCCTTAGCTGCGACCTGAAATTTTCTTTCGTTTCTCTGTATTTCTCTTTTAATTTTTTGCTTTTGCTTAATTTCGGTAATTATTAATTTTTTTTTCTTGTTGTTAATAGCCAAACGCAGCATCTTAGCACATAATATCGATATAATTGTAAATTTTATTATTGAAGTAAGCAAATTTGGTTGTGATCCCATGAATTCCTCCTATTGTTTTTTGCTTCTGTAATTCCAAAGAACCAAAAAGTGGCAAGTATGAAATCTATCTTCATCCAACTACCGGGTTTGAAACCCGCAATCCGGAAACCCGGATTTTTCCGGGTTAAACCCGGACCGGACCCGGAGTGAAATAATCCGGGTTTATATCCGGGTCCGGAAACGTAAATTGTCATCCGGGTCCGGAACCGGAAACGTTAAACCCGGACCCGGACCCGGATTTTGCCATCCCTAGCTATAGCCCACCCGTTTTTTGGCCATTTTTCCGCTGGACGAACTTGGCGCCCCGGCCTTCGGGCGGTTATTTTTGGGCGCGGCTGTGCCCGCGCCCTATTTTTGTCACGTGGAGGTCGCTCGCAAAGTCTTGCCCAATTCCGAGTCCGGCGGACGAAGTTGGCCAACCCCTCCCCCCAAGGCTATAGCCCACCCGTTTTTTTGTCATTTTTCCGCTGGGGGGTTTGGGCGCCGACCTTCGGGGGGTTATTTTTAGGCGCACCTGTGCCCGCGGCCTATTTTTGGCACCCAGAGGCCGCTCGCAAAGTCTCACCCCATTCCGAGTCCGGCGGACGAAGTGGGCCAGCCCCTGCCCCCAAGGCTATAGCCCACCCGTTTTTTTGCCATTTTTCCGCTGGGGGGTTTGGGCGCGCCGACCTTCGGGGGGTTATTTTTGGGTACAGCTGTGCCCGCGGCCTATTTTTAGTACGCGGAGGATGCTCGCAAAGTCTCACCCCATTCCGAGTCCGGCGGACCAAGTTGGCCAGCCCCTCCCCCCAAGGCTATAGCGCACTCGTTTTTTGGTCATTTTTCCGCTGGGGGGTTTGGGCGCCGACCTTCGGGGGGTTATTTTTAGTCGCACCTGTGCCCGCGGCTGATTTTTGGCACCCGGAGGCCGCTCGCAAAGTCTCACCCCATTCCGAGTCCGGCGGACGAAGTTGGCCAGCCCCTCCCCCGAAGGCTATAGCCCATCCGTATTTTGGCCATTTTTCCGCTGGGGGGTTTGGGCGCGCCGACCTTCGGGGGGTTATTTTTGAGCACGGCTGTGCCCATAGACTATTTTTGGCACGCGGAGGCCGCTCGCAAAGTCTCGGCCCATTCCGATTCCGGCGGACGAAGTTGGCCAACCCCTCCCCCCAAGGCTATAGCCCACCCGTTTTTTGGCCATTTTTCCGCTGGGGGGTTTGGGTACGCCGACCTTCGGGGGGTTATTTTTGGGCGCAGCTCTGTCCGTGGCTTATTTTTGGCACCCGGACGCCGCTCGCAAAGTCTCACCCCATTCGGAGTCCGGCGGACGAAGTTAGCCAGCCCCTCCCCCGAAGGCTTTAGCCCACCCGTTTTTTGGCCATTTTTCCGCTGGACGAATTTGGCGCCCCGGCCTTCGGGCGGTTATTTTTGGGCGCGGCTGTGCCCATAGCCTATTTTTGGCACACGGAGGCCCCTCGCAAAGTCTCGCGCCATTCCGAGTCCGGCGGACGAAGTGGGCCAGCCCCACCCCCCAAGGTTATAGCCCACCCGTTTTTGTGGTCTTTTTCCACTGGACGAACTTGGCGCCCCGGCCTTCAGGCAGTTATTTTTGGGCGCGGCTCTGTCCGCGGCCTATTTTTGGCAAACGGAGGCCCCTCGCAAAGTCTCGCGCCATTCCGAGTCCGGCAGACGAAGTTGGCCAGCCCCAACCCCCAAGGCTATAGCCCACCCGTTTTTGTGGCCTTTTTCCGCTGGACAACCTTGGCGCCCCGGCCTTCGGGCGGTTATTTTTGAGCGCGGCTGTGCCCGCGGCCTATTTTTAGCAAACGGAGGCCCCTCGCAAAGTGTCGCGCCATTCCGAGTCTGGCGGACGAAGTGGGCCAGCCCCACCCCCCAAGGCTATAGACCACCCGTTTTTGTGGCCTTTTTCCGCTGGACGAACTTGGCGCCCCGGCCTTCGGGCGGTTATTTTTGGGCGTGGCTGTGCCCGTGGCCTATTTTTGGCACACGGAGGCCCCTCGCAAAGTCTCGCCCCATTCTGACTCCGGCGGTCGAAGTTGGCCAGCCCCTCCCCCAAAGGCTATGGCCCACCCATTGTTTGGCCATTTTTCCACTGCACGAACATGGCACCCCGGCCTTTGGGGGGTTATTTTTGGGCGCGCCTGTGCCCACAGCCTATTTTTGGCACCCGGAGGCCGCTCGTAAAGTCTCGCCCCATTCTGAGTCCGGCGGACGAAGTTGGCCTGCCCCTCCCCCCAAGGCTATAGCCCACCCGTTTTTTGGACATTTTTCC
Organism: Citrus sp. QX-2021; assembly: GCA_030444885.1. Taxonomy (NCBI): domain Eukaryota; kingdom Viridiplantae; phylum Streptophyta; class Magnoliopsida; order Sapindales; family Rutaceae; genus Citrus; species Citrus sp. QX-2021. Next base: position 38,755 of record JAUJEF010000494.1, on the reverse strand, counting down.
GCTGGGGGGTTTGGGCGCGCCGACCTTCGGGGTTTATTTTTGGGGTCGGCTGTGCCCGCGGCCTATTTTTGGCACACGGAGGCCGCTCGTAAAGTCTCGCCCCATTCCGAGTCCAGCGGACGAAGTTGGCCAGCCCCTCCCCCCAAGGCTATAGCCCAACTGTTTTTTGGCAATTTTCCGCTGGACGAACTTGGCGCCCCGGCCTTCGGGCGGTTATTTTTGGGCTCGGCTGTGCCAACGGCCTATTTTTGGCACGCGGAGGCCGCTCGCAAAGTCTCGCCCCATTCCGAGTCCGGCGGACGAATTTGGCCAGCCCCTGCCCCCAAGGCTATAGCCCACCCGTTTTTTGGCCATTTTTCCGCTGGACGAACTTGGCGCCCCGGCCTTCGGGCGGTTATTTTTGGGCTCGGCTGTGCCAACGGCCTATTTTTGGCACGCGGAGGCCGCTCGCAAAGTCTCGCCCCATTCCGAGTCCGGCGGACGAAGTGGGCCAGCCCCTCCCCCCAAGGCTATAGCCCACCCATTTTTTGCCCATTTTTCCGCTGGACGAACTTGGCGCCCCGGCCTTCGGGTGGTTATTTTTGGGTACGGCTGTGCCCGTGGCCTATTTTTAGCACGCGGAGGCCGCTCGCAAAGTCTCCCCCCATTCCGTGTCTGGCAGACGAAGTCGGCCAGCCCCTCCCCCAAGGCTATAGCCCACCCGTTTTTTGGCTATTTTTCCGCTGGACGAACCTGGCGCCCCGGCCTTCGGGTGGTTATTTTTGGGCGCAGCTGTGCCGGCGGCCTATTTTTGGCACGCGGAGGCCGTTCGCAAAGTCTCGCCCCATTCCGAGTCCGGCGGACGAAGTTGGCCAGCCCCTCCCCCCAAGGCTATAGCCCACCCGTTTTTTGACCATTTTTCCGCTGGTCGAACATGGCGCCCCGGCCTTCGGGCGGTTATTTTTGGGCGCGGCTGTGCCCGCGGCCTATTTTTGGCACACGGAGGCCCCTCGCAAAATCTCACGCCATTCCGAGTCCGGCGGACGAAGTAGGCCAGCCCCACCCCCCAATGCTATAGCCCACCCGTTTTTGTGGCCTTTTTCCGCTGGACGAACTTGGCGGCCCGGCCTTCGGGCGGTTATTTTTGGGCGCGGCTGTGCCCGCGGCCTATTTTTGGCACACGGAGGCCCCTCTCAAAGTCTCGCGCCATTCCGAGTCCGCGGCCGGGCGTAGGCCAGCCCCACCCCCGAAGGCTATAGCCCACCCATTTTTGTGGCCTTTTTCCGCTGGACGAACTTGGCGCCCCGGCCTTCGGTCGGTTATTTTTGGGCGAGGCTGTGCCCGCGGCCTATTTTTGGCACTCGAAGGCCGTTCGCAAAGTCTCTCCCAATTCCGAGTCCGGCTGACGAAGTTGGCCAGCCCCTCCCCCCAAGGCTATAGCCCACCCGTTTTTTGGCCATTTTTCCGCTGGTGGAACATGGCGCCCCGGCCTTCGGGCGGTTATTTTTGGGCGCGGCTGTGCCCGCGGCCTATTTTTGGAACGCGGAGGCCGCTCGCAAAGCCTCGACCCATTCCGAGTGCGGCGGACGAAGTGGGCCAGCCCCTCCCCCCAAGGCTATAGCCCACCCGTTTTTTGGCCATTTTTCCGCTGGGGAGTTTGGGCGCAACGACCTTCGGGGGGTTATTTTTGGACTCGGCTGTGCCCGAGGCCTATTTTTGGCACGCTGAGGCTGCTCGCAAAGTCTCGCCGCATTCCGAGTCCGGCGGACGAAGTTGGCCAGCCCCTCCCCCCAAGGCTATAGCCCACCCGTTTTATGGCCATTTTTCCGCTGGATGAACTTGGCGCCCCGGCCTTCGGGCGGTTATTTTTGGGCGCGGCTGTGCCCGCGGCCTATTTTTCGCACCCGGAGGCCGCTCGCAAAGTCTCGTCCCATTCCGAGTCCGGCGGACGAAGTTGGCTAGCCCCTCCCCCCAAGGCTATAGCCCACCCGTTTTTTGGCAATTTTTCCGCTGGGGGGTTTGGGCGCGCCGACCCTCGGGCGGTTATTTTTGTTCACGGCTGTGCCCGTGGCCTATTTTTGGTACGCGGAGGCCGTTCGCAAAGTCTCACGCCATTCCGAGTCCGGCGGACGAAGTAGGCCAGCCCCACCCCCCAATGCTATAGCCCACCCGTTTTTGTGGCCTTTTTCCGCTGGACGAACTTGGCGGCCCGGCCTTCGGGCGGTTATTTTTGGGTGCGGCTGTGCCCGCGGCCTATTTTTGGCACACGGAGGCCCCTCTCAAAGTCTCGCGCCATTCCGAGTCCGGCGGCCGAAGTAGGCCAGCCCCACCCCCGAAGGCTATAGCCCACCCATTTTTGTGGCCTTTTTCCGCTGGACGAACTTGGCGCCCCGGCCTTCGGTCGGTTATTTTTGGGCGAGGCTGTGCCCGCGGCCTATTTTTGGCACTCGAAGGCCGCTCGCAAAGTCTCTCCCCATTCCGAGTCCGGCTGACGAAGTTGGCCAGCCCCTCCCCCCAAGGCTATAGCCCACCCGTTTTTTGGCCATTTTTCCGCTGGTGGAACATGGCGCCCCGGCCTTCGGGCGGTTATTTTTGGGCGCGGCTGTGCCCGCGGCCTATTTTTGGAACGCGGAGGCCGCTCGCAAAGCCTCAACCCATTCCGAGTGCGGCGGACGAAGTGGGCCAGCCCCTCCCCCCAAGGCTATAGCCCACCCGTTTTTTGGCCATTTTTCCGCTGGGGAGTTTGGGCGCAACGACCTTCGGGGGGTTATTTTTGGACTCGGCTGTGCCCGAGGCCTATTTTTGGCACGCTGAGGCTGCTCGCAAAGTCTCGCCGCATTCCGAGTCCGGCGGACGAAGTTGGCCAGCCCCTCCCCCCAAGGCTATAGCCCACCCGTTTTATGGCCATTTTTCCGCTGGATGAACTTGGCGCCCCGGCCTTCGGGCGGTTATTTTTGGGCGCGGCTGTGCCCGCGGCCTATTTTTCGCACCCGGAGGCCGCTCGCAAAGTCTCGTCCCATTCCGAGTCCGGCGGACGAAGTTGGCTAGCCCCTCCCCCCAAGGCTATAGCCCACCCGTTTTTTGGCAATTTTTCCGCTGGGGGGTTTGGGCGCGCCGACCCTCGGGCGGTTATTTTTGTTCACGGCTGTGCCCGTGGCCTATTTTTGGTACGCGGAGGCCGTTCGCAAAGTCTCGTCCGATTCCGAATCCGGCACACGAAGTGGGCCAGCCCCTCCCCCCAAGGATATACCCCACCCGTTTTTTGGCCATTTTTCCGCTGGATGAACTTGGCGCCCCGGCCTTCGGGCTGTTATTTTTGGGCGCGGCTGTGTCCGCGGATTAGTTTTTGTACGCGGAGGCCGTTCGTAAAGTCTCGCCCCATTCCGAGTCCGGCGGACGAAGTTGGCCAGCCCCTCCCCCCAAGGCTATAGCCCACCCGTTTTTTGGCCATTTTTCCGCTGGACAAACTTGGCGCCCCCGCCTTCGTGCGGTTATTTTTGGGCGCGGCTTTGCCCGCGTCCTATTCTTGGCACGTGGAGGCCGCTCGCAAAGTCTAACCCCATTCCGAGTCCGGCGGACGAAGTGGGCCAGCCCCTCCCTCCAAGGCTGTAGCCCACCTGTTTTTTGGCCATTTTTCCGCGGGACGAACTTGGCGCGCCGGCCGTCGGGCGGTTAATTTTGGGTACGGCTGTACCCGCGGCCTATTTTTGGCACGCGGAGGCCGCTAGCAAAGTGTCGCCCCATTCCGAGTCCGGCGGACGAAGTCGGCCAGCCCCTCCCCCCAAGGCTATGGCCCACCCGTTTTTTAGCCATTTTTCCGCTGGACGAACTTGGCGCCCCGGCCTTCGGTCGGTTATTTCTAGGCGAGGCTGTGCCCGCGGCCTATTTTTGGCAATCGGAGGCCGCTAGCAAAGTCTCTCCCCATTCCGAGTCCGGCTGACGAAGTTGGCCAGCCCCTCCCCCTAAGGCTATAGCCCACCTGTTTTTTGGCCATTTTTCCGCTGGACGAACTTGGCGGCCCTGCGTTCGGGCTGTTATTTTTGGGCGAGGCTGTGCCCGGGGACAATTTTTGGCACGCGGAGGCCGCTCGCAAAGTCTCGCCCCATTCCGAGTCCGGCGGACGAAGTTGGCCAGCCCCTCCCCCCAAGGCTATAGCCCACCCGTTTTTTTGCCATTTTTCCGCTTGACGAACTTGACGCCCCGGCCTTTGGGTGGTTATTTTTGGGCGCGGCTGTGCCCGTGGCCTATTTTTGGCACGCGGAGGCCGCTCGCAAAGTCTCCCCCTATTCCGAGTCCGGCGGACGAAGTATGCCAGCCCCTCCCCCCAAGGCTATAGCCCACCCGTTTTTTGGCAATTTTTCCGCTGGACGAACTTGGCGCTCCGGCCTTCGGGCGGTGATTTTTGGGCGCGGCTGTGCCCGCGGCCTATTTTTGGCACGCGTAGGCCGCTCGCAAAGTCTCACCCCATTCCGAGTTCGGCGGACGAAGTGGGCGAGCCCCTCCCCCCAGGGCTACAGCCCACCCGTTTTTTGGCCATTTTTCCGCTGGACGAACTTCGCGCCCCGGCCTTCGGGGGGTTATTTTTAGGCGCGGCTGTGCCCACGGCCAATTTTTGGCACGCGGAATCCGCTCGCAAAGTCTCGTCCCATTCCGAGTCCGGCGGACGAAGTGGGCCAGCTCCTCCCCCCAAGGCTATAGGCCACCCGTTTTTTGGCCATATTTCCGCTGGACGAACTTCGCACCCCGGCCTTCAGGCGGCTATTTTTGGGCGCGGCTGTGCCCGCGGCCTATTTTTGGCACGCGGAGACTGATCGCAAAGTCTCGCCCCATTCCGAGTCCGGCGGACGAAGTTGGCCAGCCCCTCCCCCCAAGGCTATAGCCCACCCGTTTTTTGGCCATTTTTCCGCTGGGGGGTTTGGGCGCGCCGACCTTCGGGCGGTTATTTTTGGGCTCAGCTGAGCCCGCGGCCTATTTTTGGCACGCGGAGGCCGCGCACAACGTCTCGCCCCATTCTGCGTCCGGCGGACGAAGTGGGCCAGCCCCTCCCCCCAAGGCTATAGCCCACCCGTTTTTTGGCCATTTTTCCGCTGGACGAATTTGGCGCCCCGGCCTTCGGTGGGTTATTTTTGGGCGCGGCTGTCCCCGCGGCCTATTTTTAGCACGCGGAGGCCGCTCGCAAAGTCTCGCCCCATTCCGAGTCCGGCGGACGAAGTTGGCCAGCCCCTCCCCCCAAGGCTATAGCCCACCCTTTTTTTGGCCATTTTTCCGCTGGGGGGTTTGGGCGCGCCGACCTTCGGGCGGTTATTTTTGGGAGCGGCTGTGCCCGCGGCCTATTTTTGGCACGCGGAGTCCGCTCGCAAAGTCTCGACCCATTCCGAGTCCGGCGGACGAAGTTGGCCAGCCCCTCCCCCCAAGGCTATAGCCCACCCGTTTTTTGGCCATTTTTCCGTTGGACGAACTTCGCGCCCTGGCCTTCGGGCTGTTATTTTTGGGCGCGGCTGTGCCCGCAGCCTATTTTTCGCACGCGGAGCCCGCTCGCAAAGTCTCGTACCATTCCGAGTCCGGCAGACGAAGTTGGCCAGCCCCTCCCCCCAAGGCTATAGCCCACCAGTTTTTTGGCCATTTCTCCGCTGAGCGAACTTGGCGCACCGGCCTTCGGGCGGTCATTTTTGGGCGCGGCTGTGCCCGCGACCTATTTTTGACACGCAGAGGCCGCTCGCAATGTCTCGCCCCATTCCGAGTCCGGCGGACAAAGTTGGCCAGCCCCTCCCCCCAAGGCTATAGCCCACCCGTTTTTTGGCCATTTTTCCGCTGGACGAACTTCGCGCCCCGGCCTTCGGGCGGTTATTTTTGCGTGCAGCTGCGCCCGCATCCTATTTTTGGCACGCCGAGGCCGCTCGTAAAGTCTGGCCCTATTCCGAGTCCGGCGGACGAAGTTGGCCAGCCCCTCCCCCCAAGGCTATAGCCTACCCATTTTTTGGCCATTTTTCCGCTGGGGGGTTTGGGTGCCCCGACCTTCGGGCGGTTATTTTTGGGCTCGGCTGTGCACGTGACCTATTTTTGGCACGCAGAGGCCGCTCGCAAAGTCTCGCCCCATTCCGAGTCCGGCGGACGAAGTTGGCCAGCCCCTCCCCCCAAGGCTATAGCCCACCCGTTTTTTGGCCATTTTTCCGCTGGATGAACTTGGCGCCCCGGCCTTCGGGCGGTTTTTTTTAAGCGCGGCTGTGCCCGTGGGCTATTTTTGGCACGCGGAGGCCGCTTGGAAAGTCTCGCCCCATTCCGAGTCCGGCGGACGGTTGGCCAGCCCCTCCCCCAGGCTATAGCCCACCCGTTTTGGCCATTTGTCCGCTGGACGAACTTGGCGCCCCGGCCTTCGGGCGGTTCTTTTTCGGCGCGGCTGTGCCCGCGGCCTATTTTTGGAATGCGGAGGCCGCTCGCAAAGTCTCACCCCATTCCGAGTCCGGCGGACGAAGTTGGCCAGCCCCTCCCCCCAAGGCTATAGCCCACCCGTTTTTTGGCCATTTTTCCGCTGGGGGGTTTGGGCGCGCCGACCTTCGGGCGGTTATTTTTGGGCGCGGCTGTGCCCGTGACCTATTTTCGGCACGCAGAGGCCGCTTGCATAGTCTCGCCCCATTCCGAGTCCGGCGGACGAAGTTGGCCAGCCCCTCCCCCCATGGCTATAGCCCACCCGTTTTTTGGCCATTTTTCCGCTGGATGAACTTGGCGCCCCGGCCTTCGGGCGGTTTTTTTTAAGCGCGGCTCTGCCCGTGGGCTATTTTTTGCACGCGGAGGCCGCTTGGAAAGTCTCGCCCCATTCCGAGTCCGGCGGACGAAGTTGGCCAGCCCCTCCCCCCAAGGCTATAGCCCACCCGTTTTTTGGCCATTTTTCCGCTGGACGAACTTGGCGCCCCGGCCTTCGGGCGGTTCTTTTTCGGCGCGGCTGTGCCCGTAGCCTATTTTTGGAATGCGCAGGCCATTCGCAAAGTCTCGCCCCATTCCGAGTCCGGCGGACGAAGTTGGCCAGCCCCTCCCCCCAAGGCTATAGCCCACCCGTTTTTTGGCCATTTTTCCGCTGGACGAACTTGGCGCCCCGGCCTTCGGGCAGTTACTTTTGGGCGCGGCTGTGCCCGCGGCCTATTTTTGGCACTCGGAGGCCACTCGCAAAGTCCCACCCCAGTCCGAGTCCGGCGGACGAAGTCGGCCAGCCCCTCCCCCCAAGGCTATAGCCCACCCGTTTTTTGGCCATTTTTCCGCTGGGGGGTTTGGGCGCGCCGACCTTCGGGCGGTTATTTTTGGGTACGGCTGTGCCCGCGGCATATTTTTGGCACGCGGAGGCCGCTCGCAAAGTCTCACCCCATTCCGAGTCCGGCGGACGAAGTTGGCCAGCCCCTCCCCCGAAGGCTATAGGGCACCCGTTTTTTGGCCATTTTTCCGCTGGGGTTTTGGGCGCGCGCCGACCTTCGGGCGGTTATTTTTACAGCGCGGCTGTACCCGCGACCTATTTTTGCACGCGGAGGCCGCTCACAAAGTCTCGCCCCATTCCGAGTCCGCGGACGGTTGGCCATCCCTCCCCCAAGGCTATAGCCCACCCGTTTTTTGTCCATTTTTCCGCGGGACGAACTTGGCGCCCCGGCCTTCGGGCGGTTATTTTCGTGCGCGGCTGTGCGCGCGGCCTATTTTTGGCACGAGGAGGCCACTCACAAAGTCTCACCCCATTCCGAGTCCGGCGGACGAAGTTGGCCAGCCCCTCCCCCCAAGGCTATAGCCCACCCGTTTTTTGGCCATTTTTCCGCTGGGGGGTTTGGCCGCGCCGACCTTCGGGCGGTTATTTTTTGGTACGTCTGTGCCCGTGGCATATTTTTGACACGCGGAGGCATCTCGCAAAGTCTCGCCCCATTCCGATTCCGGCGGACGAAGTTGGCCAGCCCCTCCCCCCAAGGCTATAGCCCACCCGTTTTTTGGCCATTTTTCCGCTGGACGAACTTGGCGCCCCGGCCTTCGGGCGGTTCTTTTTCGGCGCGGCTGTGCCCGCGGCCTATTTTTGGAATGCGCAGGCCGCTCGCAAAGTCTCACCCCATTCCGAGTCCGGCGGACGAAGTTGGCCAGCCCCTCCCCCCAAGGCTATAGCCCACCCGTTTTTTGACCATTTTTCCGCTGGGGGGTTTGGGCGCGCCGACCTTCGGGCGGTTATTTTTGGGCGCGGCTGTGCCCGTGACCTATTTTCGGCACGCAGAGGCCGCTCGCAAAGTCTCGCCCCATTCCGAGTCCGGCGGACGAAGTTGGCCAGCCCCTCCCCCCATGGCTATAGCCCACCCGTTTTTTGGCCATTTTTCCGCTGGATGAACTTGGCGCCCCGGCCTTCGGGCGGTTTTTTTTAAGCGCGGCTGTGCCCGTGGGCTATTTTTTGCACGCGGAGGCCGCTTGGAAAGTCTCGCCCCATTCCGAGTCCGGCGGACGAAGTTGGCCAGCCCCTCCCCCCAAGGCTATAGCCCACCCGTTTTTTGGCCATTTTTCCGCTGGACGAACTTGGCGCCCCGGCCTTCGGGCGGTTCTTTTTCGGCGCGGCTGTGCCCGCAGCCTATTTTTGGAATGCGCAGGCCATTCGCAAAGTCTCGCCCCATTCCGAGTCCGGCGGACGAAGTTGGCCAGCCCCTCCCCCCAAGGCTATAGCCCACCCGTTTTTTGGCCATTTTTCCGCTGGACGAACTTGGCGCCCCGGCCTTCGGGCAGTTATTTTTGGGCGCGGCTGTGCCCGCGGCCTATTTTTGGCACGCGGAGGCCACTCGCAAAGTCTCACCCCAGTCCGAGTCCGGCGGACGAAGTCGGCCAGCCCCTCCCCCCAAGGCTATAGCCCACCCGTTTTTTGGCCATTTTTCCGCTGGGGGGTTTGGGCGCGCCGACCTTCGGGCGGTTATTTTTGGGTACGGCTGTGCCCGCGGCATATTTTTGGCACGCGGAGGCCGCTCGCAAAGTCTCACCCCATTCCGAGTCCGGCGGACGAAGTTGGCCAGCCCCTCCCCCGAAGGCTATAGGGCACCCGTTTTTTGGCCATTTTTCCGCTGGGGGGTTTGGGCGCGCCGACCTTCGGGCGGTTATTTTTGGGCGCGGCTGTACCCGCGACCTATTTTTGGCACGCGGAGGCCGCTCGCAAAGTCTCGCCCCATTCCGAGTCCGGCGGACGAAGTTGGCCATCCCCTCCCCCCAAGGCTATAGCCCACCCGTTTTTTGTCCATTTTTCCGCGGGACGAACTTGGCGCCCCGGCCTTCGGGCGGTTATTTTCGTCTTGCGGCTGTGCTGCGCTGACCTATTTTTGGCACGAGGAGGCCACTGCAAAGTCTCACCCCATTCCGAGTCCGCGGACGAAGTTGGCCAGCCCCTCCCCCCAAGGCTATAGCCCACCCGGTGTTTGCACATTTATCCTCTGGGGGGTTTGGCCGCGCCGACCTTCGGGCGGTTATTTTTTGGTACGTCTGTGCCCGTGGCATATTTTTGACACGCGGAGGCATCTCGCAAAGTCTCGCCCCATTCCGATTCCGGCGGACGAAGTTGGCCAGCCCCTCCCCCCAAGGCTATAGCCCACCCGTTCTTTGGCCATTTTTCCGCTGGACGAACTTGGCGCCCCGGCCTTCGGGCGGTTCTTTTTCGGCGCGGATGTGCCCGCGGCCTATTTTTGGAATGCGCAGGCCACTCCCAAAGTCTCAGCCCATTCCGAGTCCGGCGGACGAAGTTGGCCGGCCCCTCCCCCCAAGGCTATAGCCCACCCGTTTTTCGGCCATTTTTCCGCTGGGGGGTTTGGTCGCGCCGACCTTCGGGCGGTTATTTTTGGGAGCGGCTGTGCACGTGACCTATTTTTGGCACGCAGAGGCCGCTCGCAAAGTCTCGCCCCATTCCGAGTCCGGCGGACGAAGTTGGCCAGCCCCTCCCCCCAAGGCTATAGCCCACCCGTTTTTTGGCCATTTTTCCGCTGGATGAACTTGGCGCCCCGGCCTTCGGGCGGTTTTTTTTAAGCGCGGCTGTGCCCGTGGGCTATTTTTGGCACGCGGAGGCCGCTTGGAAAGTCTCGCCCCATTCCGAGTCCGGCGGACGAAGTTGGCCAGCCCCTCCCCCCAAGGCTATAGCCCACCCGTTTTTTGGCCATTTTTCCGCTGGACGAACTTGGCGCCCCGGCCTTCGGGCGGTTCTTTTTCGGCGCGGCTGTGCCCGCGGCCTATTTTTGGAATGCGCAGGCCGCTCGCAAAGTCTCACCCCATTCCGAGTCCGGCGGACGAAGTTGGCCAGCCCCTCCCCCCAAGGCTATAGCCCACCCGTTTTTTGGCCATTTTTCCGCTGGACGAACTTGGCGCCCTGGCCTTCGGGCAGTTATTTTTGGGCGCGGCTGTGCCCGCGGCCTATTTTTGGTACGCGGAGGCCACTCGCAAAGTCTCACCCCATTCCGAGTCCGGCGGACGAAGTCGGCCAGCCCCTCCCCCCAAGGCTATAGCCCACCCGTTTTTTGGCCATTTTTCCGCTGGGGGGTTTGGGCGCGCCGACCTTCGGGCGGTTATTTTTGGGCGCGGCTGTTCCCGCGGCCTATTTTTGGCACACGGAGGCCGCTCGCAAAGTCTCGCCCCATTCCGAGTCCGGCGGACGAAGTTGGCCATCCCCTCCCCCCAAGGCTATAGCCCACCCGTTTTTTGTCCATTTTTCCGCGGGACGAACTTGGCGCCCCGGCCTTCGGGCGGTTCTTTTTTCGTCTTGCGGCTGTGCGCGCGTGCCCTTTTTTTGCTGCGGGCCGCTCGCAAAGTCTCGCCCCATTCCGAGTCCGGCGGACGAAGTTGGCCAGCCCCTCCCCCCAAGGCTATAGCCCACCCGTTTTTTGGCCATTTTTCCGCTGGGCGGTGTTGGCGCCCCGCCCTTCGGGCGGTTATTTTTTGGTCCGTCTGTGCCCGAGGCATATTTTTGATACGCGGAGGCATCTCGCAAAGTCTCGCCCCATTCCGATTCCGGCGGACGAAGTTGGCCAGCCCCTCCCCCCAAGGCTATAGCCCACCCGTTTTTTGGCCATTTTTCCGCTGGACGAACTTGGCGCCCCGGCCTTCGGGCAGTTAGTTTTGGGCGCGGCTGTGCCCGCGGCCTATTTTTGGCTCGCGCAGGCCGCTCCCAAAGTCTCAGCCCATTCCGAGTCCGGCGGACGAAGTCGGCCAGCCCCTCCCCCCAAGGCTATAGCCCACCCGTTTTTTGGCCATTTTTCCGCTGGGGGGTTTGGGCGCGCCGACCTTCGGGCGGTTATTTTTGGGCGCGGCTGTACCCGCGGCCTATTTTTGGCACACGGAGGCCGCTCGCAAAGTCTCGCCCCATTCCGAGTCCGGCGGACGAAGTTGGCCATCCCCTCCCCCCAAGGCTATAGCCCACCCGTTTTTTGTCCATTTTTCCGCGGGACGAACTTGGCGCCCCGGCCTTCGGGCGGTTATTTTCGTGCGCGGCTGTGCGCGCGGCCTATTTTTGGCACGCGGAGGCCACTCGCAAAGTCTCACCCATTCCGAGTCCGGCGGACGAAGTTGGCCAGCCCCTCCCCCCAAGGCTATAGCCCACCCGTTTTTTGGCCATTTTTCCGCTGGGGGGTTTGGCCGCGCCGACCTTCGGGCGGTTATTTTTTGGTACGTCTGTGCCCGTGGCATATTTTTGACACGCGGAGGCATCTCGCAAAGTCTCGCCCCATTCCGATTCCGGCGGACGAAGTTGGCCAGCCCCTCCCCCCAAGGCTATAGCCCACCCGTTTTTTGGCCATTTTTCCGCTGGACGAACTTGGCGCCCCGGCCTTCGGGCAGTTAGTTTTGGGCGCGGCTGTGCCCGCGGCCTATTTTTGGCTCGCGCAGGCCGCTCCCAAAGTCTCAGCCCATTCCGAGTCCGGCGGACGAAGTTGGCCAGCCCCTCCCCCGAAGGCTATAGGCCACCCGTTTTTTGGCCATTTTTCCGCTGGGGGGTTTGGGCGCGCCGACCTTCGGGCGGTTATTTTTGGGCGCGGCTGTACCCGCGGCCTATTTTTGGCACACGGAGGCCGCTCGCAAAGTCTCGCCCCATTCCGAGTCCGGCGGACGAAGTTGGCCATCCCCTCCCCCCAAGGCTATAGCCCACCCGTTTTTTGTCCATTTTTCCGCGGGACGAACTTGGCGCCCCGGCCTTCGGGCGGTTATTTTCGTGCGCGGCTGTGCGCGCGGCCTATTTTTGGCACGCGGAGGCCACTCGCAAAGTCTCACCCATTCCGAGTCCGGCGGACGAAGTTGGCCAGCCCCTCCCCCCAAGGCTATAGCCCACCCGTTTTTTGGCCATTTTTCCGCTGGGGGGTTTGGCCGCGCCGACCTTCGGGCGGTTATTTTTTGGTACGTCTGTGCCCGTGGCATATTTTTGACACGCGGAGGCATCTCGCAAAGTCTCGTCCCATTCCGATTCCGGCGGACGAAGTTGGCCAGCCCCTCCCCCCAAGGCTATAGCCCACCCGTTTTTTGGCCATTTTTCCGCTGGACGAACTTGGCGCCCCGGCCTTCGGGCAGTTAGTTTTGGGCGCGGCTGTGCCCGCGGCCTATTTTTGGCTCGCGCAGGCCGCTCCCAAAGTCTCAGCCCATTCCGAGTCCGGCGGACGAAGTTGGCCAGCCCCTCCCCCCAAGGCTATAGCCCACCCGTTTTTTGGCCATTTTTCCGCTGGGGGGTTTGGGCGCGCCGACCTTCGGGCGGTTATTTTTGGGCGCGGCTGTGCCCGTGACCTATTTTTGGCACGCAGAGGCCGCTCGCAAGTCTCACCCCTTTCCGAGTCCGGCGGACGAAGTTGGCCAGCCCCTTCCCCCGATGGCTATAGGCCACCCGTTTTTTGGCCATTTTTCCGCTGGGGGGTTTGGGCGCGCCGACCTTCGGGCGGTTATTTTTGGGCGCGGCTGTACCCGCGGCCTATTTTTGGCACACGGAGGCCGCTCGCAAAGTCTCGCCCCATTCCGAGTCCGGCGGACGAAGTTGGCCATCCCCTCCCCCCAAGGCTATAGCCCACCCGTTTTTTGTTCATTTTTCCGCGGGACGAACTTGGCGCCCCGGCCTTCGGGCGGTTATTTTTGTGCGCGGCTGTGCGCACGGCCTATTTTTGGCACGCGGAGGCCACTCGCAAAGTCTCACCCCATTCCGAGTCCGGCGGACGAAGTTGGCCAGCCCCTCCCCCCAAGGCTATAGCCCACCCGTTTTTTGGCCATTTTTCCGCTGGGGGGTTTGGCCGCGCCGACCTTCGGGCGGTTATTTTTTGGTACGTCTGTGCCCGTGGCATATTTTTGACACGCGGAGGCATCTCGCAAAGTCTCGCCCCATTCCGATTCCGGCGGACGAAGTTGGCCAGCCCCTCCCCCCAAGGCTATAGCCCACCCGTTTTTTGGCCATTTTTCCGCTGGACGAACTTGGCGCCCCGGCCTTCGGGCAGTTAGTTTTGGGCGCGGCTGTGCCCGCGGCCTATTTTTGGCTCGCGCAGGCCGCTCCCAAAGTCTCAGCCCATTCCGAGTCCGGCGGACGAAGTTGGCCAGCCCCTCCCCCCAAGGCTATAGCCCACCCGTTTTTTGGCCATTTTTCCGCTGGGGGGTTTGGGCGCGCCGACCTTCGGGCGGTTATTTTTGGGCGCGGCTGTGCCCGTGACTTATTGTTGGCACGCAGAGGCCGCTCACAAAGTCTCGCCCCATTCCGAGTCCGGCGGACGAAGTTGGCCAGCCCCTCCCCCCAAGGCTATAGCCCACCCGTTTTTTGGCCATTTTTACGCTGGACGAACTTGGCGCCCCGGCCTTCGGGCGGTTATTTTTGGGTACGGCTGTGCCCGGGGCCTATTTTTGGCACACGGAGGCCGCTCGTAAAGTCTCACGCGATTCCGAGTCCGGCGGACGAAGTGGGCCAGCCGCACCCCCCAAGGCTATAGCCCACCCGTTTTTGTGGCCTTTTTCCGCTGGACAAACTTGGCGCCCCGGCCTTTGGGCGTTATTTTTGGGCGCGGCTGTACCCGGGGCCTATTTTTGGCACACGGAGGCCGCTCGCAAAGTCTTGCGCCATTCTGAGTCCGGCGGACGAAGTTGGCCAGCCCCACCCCCCAAGGCTATAGCCCGCCCGTTTTTGTGGCCTTTTTCCGCTGGACGAACTTGGCGACCCAGCCTTCGGGCGGTTATTTTTGGGCGCGGGTGTGCCCAGGGCCTATATTTGGCACACGGAGACCGCTCGCAAAGTCTCGCGCAACTCCGAGCCCGGCGGACGAAGTTGGCCAGCCCCACCCCCCAAGGCCATAGCCCACCCGTTTTTGTGGCCTTTTTCCGCTGGACGAACTTGGCGGCCCGGCCTTCGGGCTGTTATTTTTGGGAGCGGCTGTGCCCGGGGCCTATTTTTGGCACACGGAGGCCGCTCGCAAAGTCTCGCGCCATTCCGAGTCCGGCGGACGAAGTTGGCCAGCCCCACCCCCCAAGGATATAGCCCACCCGTTTTTGTGGCCATTTTCCGCTGGACGAACTTGGCGCACCGGCCTTCGGGCGGTTATTTTTGGGCGCGGCTGTGCCCACGGCCTATTTTTGGCACTCGGAGGCCCCTCGCAAAGTCTCGCGCCATTCCGAGTCCGGCGGACGAAGTGGGCCAACCCCACCCCCAAAGGCTATAGCCCACCCGTTTTTGTGGCCTTTTTTCGCTGGACGAACTTGGCGCCCCGGCCTTCGGGCAGTTATTTTTGGGCGCGGCTGTGCCCGCAGCCTATTTTTGGCTCACGGAGGCCCCTCGCAAAGTCTCGCGCCATTCCGAGTCCAGTGGACGAAGTGGGCCATCCCCACCCCCCAAGGCTATAGCCCACCCGTTTTTGTGGCCTTTTTCCGCTGGACGAACTTGGCGCCCCGGCCTTCGGGTGGTTATTTTTGGGCGCGACTGTGCCCGCGGACTATTTTTCGCACACGGAGGCCCCTCGCAAAGTCTCGCACCATTCCGAGTCCGGCAGACGAAGTTAGCCAGCCCCACCCCCAAGGCTATAGCCTACCCGTTTTTGTGGCCTTTTTCCGCTGGACGAACTTGGCGCCCCGGCCTTCGGGTGGTTATTTTTGGGCGCGACTGTGCCCGTGGCCTATTTTTAGCAAACGGAGGCCCCTCGCAAAGTCTCGCGCCATTCCGAGTCCGGCAGACGAAGTTAGCCAGCCCCACCCCCAAGGCTATAGCCCACCCGTTTTTGTGCCCTTTTTCCGCTGGACGAACTTGGCGCCCCGGCCTTCGGGTGGTTATTTTTGGGTACGGCTGTGCCCGCGGCCTATTTTTGGCACACGGAGGTCCCTCGCAAAGTCTCGCCCCATTCCGAGTCCGGCGGACGAAGTTGGCCAGCCCCACCCCCCAAGGCTATAGCCCACCCGTTTTTGTGACCTTTTTCCGCTGGACGAACTTGGCGCCCCGGCCTTCGGGCAGTTATTTTTGGGCTCGGCTGTGCCCGTGGCCTATTTTTAGCACACGGAGGCCCCTCGCAAAGTCTCGTTCCATTCCGAGTCCGGCGGACGAAGTAGGCCAGCCCCAACCCCCAAGGCTATAGCCCACCCATTTTTGTGGCCTTTTTCCGCTGGACGAACTTGGCGCCCCGGCCTTCGGGCAGTTATTGTTTGGAGCGGCTGTGTCCGCGGCCTATTTTTGGCACACGGAGGCCCCTCGAAAAGTTTCGCACCATTCCGAGTCCGGCGGACGAAGTGGGCCAGCCCCACCCCCCAAGGCTATAGCCCACCCGTTTTTGTTGCCTTTTTCCGCTGGACGAACTTGGCGCCCCGGCCTTCGGGCAGTTATTTCTGGGAGCGGCTGTCTCCGCGGCCGATTTTTGGCACACGGAGGCCCCTCGCAAAGTCTCGCACCATTCCGAGTCCGGCGGACGAAGTGGGCCAGCCCCACCCCCCAAGGCTATAGCCAACCCGTTTTTGTGGCCTTTTTCCGCTGGACGAACTTGGCGCCCCGGCCTTCGGGTGGTTATTTTTGGGTACGGCTGTGCCCGCGGCCTATTTTTGGCACACGGAGGTCCCTCGCAAAGTCTCGCCCCATTTCGAGTCCGGCGGATGAAGTTGGCCAGCCCTACCCCCCAAGGGTATAGCCCACCCGTTTTTGTGACCTTTTTCCGCTGGACGAACTTGGCGCCCCGGCCTTCGGGCGGTTATTTTTGGGCTCGGCTGTGCCCGTGGCCTATTTTTAGCACACGGAGGACCCTCGCAAAGTCTTGTTCCATTCCGAGTCCGGCGGACGAAGTAGGCCAGTCCCAACCCCCAAGGCTATAGCCCACCCATTTTTGTGGCCTTTTTCCGCTGGACGAACTTGGCGCCCCGGCCTTCGGGCAGTTATTGTTTGGAGTGGCTGTGTCCGCGGCCTATTTTTGGCGCATGGAGGCCCCTCGAAAAGTCTCGCACCATTCCGAGTCCGGCGGACGAAGTTGGCCAGCCCCACCCCCCAAGGTTATAGCCCACCCGTTTTTGTGGCCTTTTTCCGCTGGACGAACTTGGCGCCCCGGCCTTCGGGCGGTTATTTTTGGGCGCGGCTGTGCCCGCGGCCTATTTTTGGCTCACGGAGGACCCTCGAAAAGTCTCGCCCCATTCCGAGTCCGGCGGACGAAGTTGGCCAGCCCCACCCCCCAAGGCTATAGCCCACCCGTTTTTGTAGCCTTTTTCCGCTCGACGAACTTGGCGCCCCGGCCTTCGGGCGGTTATTTTTGCGTGCGGCTGTGCCCACGGCCTATTTTTGGCTCTCGGAGGCCCCTCGCAAAGTCTCGCGCCATTCCGAGTCCGGCGGACGAAGTGGGCCAGCCCCACCCCCAAAGGCTATAGCCCACCCGTTTTTGTGGCCTTTTTCCGCTGGACGAACTTGGCGCCCCGGCCTTCGGGTGGTTATTTTTGGACGCGGCTGTGCCCGCAGCCTATTTTTGGCACACGGAGGCCCCTCGTAAAGTCTCCCGCCATTCCGAGTCCGGCGGACGAAGTCGGCCAGCCCCACCCCCCAAGGGTATGGCCCACACGTTTTTGTGGCCTTTTTCCGCTGGACGAACTTGGCGCACCGCCCTTCGGGCGGTTATTTTTGGGCGCGGCTGAGCCCATAGCCTAGTTTTGACACACGAAGGTCCGTTGCGAAGTCTCGCACCATTCCGAGTCCGGCGGACGAAGTTGGCCAGCCCCACCTCCCAAGGCTATAGCCCACCCATTTTTGTAGCCTTTTTCCGCTGGACGAACTTGGCGCCCCCGCCTTCGGGCGGTTATTTTTGTGCGCGGCTGTGCCCACGGCCTATTTTTGGTACTCGGAGGCCCCTCGCAAAGTCTCGTGCCATTCCGAGTCCGGCGGACGAAGTGGGCCAGCCCCATCCCCCAAGGCTATAGCCCACCCGTTTTTGTGGCCTTTTTCCGCTGGACGAACTTGGCGCCCCGGCCTTCGGGTGGTTATTTTTGGGTACGGCTGTGCCCGCGGCCTATTTTTGGCACACGGAGGTCCCTCGCAGAGTCTCGCCCCATTCCGAGTCCGGCGGACGAAGTTGGCCAGCCCCACCCCCCAAGGGTATAGCCCACCCGTTTTTGTGACCTTTTTCCGCTGGACGAACTTGGCGCCCCGGCCTTCGGGCGGTTATTTTTGGGCTTGGCTGTGCCCGTGGCCTATTTTTAGCACATGGAGGCCCCTCGCAAAGTCTCGTTCCATTCCGAGTCCGGCGGACGAAGTAGGCCAGCCCCAACCCCCAAGGATATAGCCCACCCGTTTTTGTGGCCTTTTTCCGCTGGACGAACTTGGCGCCCCGGCCTTCGGGCAGTTATTTTTTGGAGCGGCTGTGTCCGCGGCATATTTTTGGCACATGGAGGCCCCTCGCAAAGTCTCGCACCATTCCGAGTCCGGCGGACGAAGTGGGCCAGCCCCACCCCCAAAGGCTAAAGCCCACCGGTTTTTGTTGCCTTTTTCCGCTGGACGAACTTGGCGCCCCGGCCTTCGGGCAGTTATTTCTGGGAGCGGCTGTGTCCGCGCCCGAGTTTTTGGCACACGGAGGCCCCTCGCAAAGTCTCGCGCCATTCTGAGTCCGGCGGACGAAGTTGGCCAGCCCCACCCCCCAAGGTTATAGCCCACCCGTTTTTGTGGCCTTTTTCCGCTGGACGAACTTGGCGCCCCGGCCTTCGGGCGGTTATTTGTCGGCGCGGCTGTGCCCGCGGCCTATTTTTGGCTCACGGAGGACCCTCGAAAAGTCTCGCGCCATTCCGAGTCCGGCGGACGAAGTTGGCCAGCCCCACCCCCCAAGGTTATAGCCCACCCGTTTTTGTGGCCTTTTTCCGCTGGATGAACTTGGCGCCCCGGCTTTCGGGCGGTTATTTTTGGGCGCGGCTGTGCCCGCAGCCTATTTTGGCACACGGAGGCCCCTCGTAAAGTCTCCCGCCATTCCGAGTCCGGCGGACGAAGTCGGCCAGCCCCACCCCCCAAGGGTATGGCCCACCCGTTTTTGTGGCCTTTTTCCGCTGGACAAACTTGGCGCCCCGGCCTTCGGGCGGTTATTTTTGGGCAAGGCTGAGCCCACAGCCTAGTTTTGGCACACGGAGGCCCCTTACGAAGTCTCGCACCATTCCGAGTCCGGCGGACGAAGTTGGCCAGCCCCACCCCCCAAGGCTATTGCCCACCCGTTTTTGTGGCCTTTTTCCGCTGGACAAACTTGGCGCCCCGGCCTTCGGGCGGTTATTTTTGGGCTTGGCTGTGCCCGTGGCCTATTTTTAGCACACGGAGGCCCCTCGCAAAGTCTCGTTCCATTCCGAGTCCGGCGGACGAAGTAGGCCAGCCCCACCCCCCAAGGCTATAGCCCACCCGTTTTTGTGGCCTCTTTCCGCTGGACGAACTTGGCGCCTAGGCCTTCGGGCGGTTATTTTTGGGCGCGGCTGTGCCCGCGGCCTATTTTTAGCACATGGAGGCCCCTCGAAAAGTCTCGCGCCATTCCGAGTCCGGCGGACGAAGTTGGCCAGCCCCACCCCCCAAGGCTATAGCCCACCCGTTTTTGTAGCCTTTTTCCGCTGGACGAACTTGGCGCCCCGGCCTTCGGGCGGTTATTTTTGCGCGCGGCTGTGCCCATGGCCTATTTTTGGCACACGGAGGCCCCTCGCAAAGTCTCACGCCATTCCGAGTCCGGCGGACGAAGTGGGCCAGCCCCACCCCCCAAGGCTATAGCCCACCCGTTTTTGTGGCCTTTTTCCGCTGGACGAACTTGGCGCCCCGGCTTTCGGGCGGTTATTTTTGGGCGCGGCTGTGCCCGCAGCCTATTTTTGGCACACGGAGGCCCCTCGTAAAGTCTCCCGCCATTCCGAGTCCGGCGGACGAAGTCGGCCAGCCCCACCCCCCAAGGGTATGGCCCACCCGTTTTTGTGGCCTTTTTCCGCTGGACGAACTTGGCGCACCGCCCTTCGGGCGGTTATTTTTGGGCGCGGCTGAGCCCACAGCCTAGTTTTGACACACGAAGGCCCGTTGCGAAGTCTCGCACCATTCCGAGTCCGGCGGACGAACTTGGCCAGCCCCACCCCCCAAAGCTATAGCCCACCCGTTTTTGTGGCCTTTTTCCGCTGGACGAACTTGGTGCTCCGGCCTTCGGGGGGTTATTTTTGGGTACGGCTGTGCCCACGGTCTATTTTTGGCACACGGAGGCCCCTCGCAAAGTCTCGCGCCATTCCGAGTCCGGCGGACTAAGTTGGCCAGCCCCACCCCCCAAGGCTATAGCCCACCCGTTTTTGTTGCCTTTTTCCGCTGGACGAACTTGGCGCCCCGGCCTTTGGGCAGTTATTTCTGGGAGCGGCTGTGTCCGCGGCCGATTTTTGGCACACGGAGGCCCCTCGAAAACTCTCGCGCCATTCCGAGTCCGGCGGACGAAGTTGGCCACCCCCACCCCCCAAGGCTATAGCCCACCCGTTTTTGTAGCCTTTTTCCGCTGGACGAACTTGGCGCCCCGGCCTTCGGGCGGTTAATTTTGCGCGCGGCTGTGCCCACGGCTTATTTTTGGCACACGGAGGCCCCTCGCAAAGTCTCTCGCCATTCCGAGTCCGGCGGACGAAGTGGGCCAGCCCCACCCCCCAAGGCTATAGCCCACCCATTTTTGTGGCCTTTTTCCGCTGGACAAACTTGGCGCCCCGGCTTTCGGGCGGTTATTTTTGGACGCGGCTGTGCCCGCAGCCTATTTTTGGCACACGGAGGCCCCTCGTAAAGTCTCCCGCCATTCCGAGTCCGGCGGACGAAGTCGGCCAGCCCCACCCCCCAAGGGTATGGCCCACCCGTTTTTGTGGCCTTTTTCCGCTGGACGAACTTGGCGCACCGCCCTTCGGGCGGTTATTTTTGGGCGCGGCTGAGCCCATAGCCTAGTTTTGACACACGAAGGCCCGTTGCGAAGTCTCGCACCATTCCGAGTCCGGCGGACGAAGTTGGCCAGCCCCACCTCCCAAGGCTATAGCCCACCCATTTTTGTAGTCTTTTTCCGCTGGACGAACTTGGCGCCCCCGCCTTCGGGCGGTTATTTTTGCGCGCGGCTGTGCCCACGGCCTATTTTTGGTACTCGGAGGCCCCTCGCAAAGTCTCGTGCCATTCCGAGTCCGGCGGACGAAGTGGGCCAGCCCCATCCCCCAAGGCTATAGCCCACCCGTTTTTGTGGCCTTTTTCCGCTGGACGAACTTGGCGCCCCGGCCTTCGGGCGGTTATTTTTCGGCGCGGCTGTGCCCGCGGCCTATTTTTGGCACACAGAGGCCCTTCGCAAATTCTCGCGCCATTCCGAGTCCGGCGGACGAAGTTGAACAGCCCCACCCCCCAAGGCTATAGCCCACCCGTTTTTGTGGCCTTTTTCCGCTGGATGAACTTGGCGCCCCGGCCTTCGGGCGGTTATTTTTGGGCGTGGCTGTGCCCGCGGCCTATTTTTGTCACACGGAGTCTCCTCGCAAAGTCTCGCGCCTTTCCAAGTCCGGCGGACGAAGTTGGCCAGCCCCACCCCCCAAGGCTATAGCCCACCCGTTTTTGTGGCCTTTTTCCGCTGGACAAACTTGGCGCCCCGGCTTTCGGGCGGTTATTTTTGGGCGCGGCTGTGCCCGCAGCCTATTTTTGGCACACGGAGGCCCCTCGTAAAGTCTCCCGCCATTCCGAGTCCGGCGGACTAAGTTGGCCAGCCCCACCCCCCAAGGCTATAGCCCACCCGTTTTTGTGGCCTTTTTCCGCTGGACAAACTTGGCACCCCGGCTTTCGGGCGGTTATTTTTGGGCGCGGCTGTGCCCGCTGCCTATTTTTGGCACACGGAGGCCCCTCGTAAAGTCTCCCGCCATTCCGAGTCCGGCGGACGAAGTCGGCCAGCCCCACCCCCCAAGGGTATGGCCCACCCGTTTTTGTGGCCTTTTTCCGCTGGACGAACTTCGCGCACCGCCCTTCGGGCGGTTATTTTTGGGCGCGGCTGAGCCCACAGCCTAGTTTTGACACACGAAGGCCCGTTGCGAAGTCTCGCACCATTCCGAGTCCGGCGGACGAACTTGGCCAGCCCCACCCCCCAAAGCTATAGCCCACCCATTTTTGTGGCCTTTTTCCGCTGGACGAACTTGGTGCTCCGGCCTTCGGGGGGTTATTTTTGGGTGCGGCTGTGCCCGCGGTCTATTTTTGGCACACGGAGGCCCCTCGCAAAGTCTCGCGCCATTCCGAGTCCGGCGGACTAAGTTGGCCAGCCCCACCCCCCAAGGCTATAGCCCACCCGTTTTTGTTGCCTTTTTCCGCTGGACGAACTTGGCGCCCCGGCCTTTGGGCAGTTATTTCTGGGAGCGGCTGTGTCCGCGGCCGATTTTTGGCACACGGAGGCCCCTCGAAAAGTCTCGCGCCATTCTGAGTCCGGCGGACGAAGTTGGCCAGCCCCACCCCCCAAGGCTATAGCCCACCCGTTTTTGTGGCCTTTTTCCGCTGGATGAACTTGGCGCCCCGGCCTTCGCGCGGTTATTTTTGGGCGCGGCTGTCCCCGCGGCCTATTTTTGGCTCACGGAGGCCCCTCGAAAAGTCTCGCGCCATTCCGAGTCCGGCGGACGAAGTTGGCCAGCCCCACCCCCCAAGGCTATAGCCCACCCATTTTTGTAGCCTTTTTCCGCTGGACGACTTGGCGCCCCAGCCTTCGGGCAGTTATTTTTGCGCGCGGCTGTACCAACGGCCTATTTTTGGCACTCGAAGGCCCCTCGCAAAGTCTCGTGCCATTCCGAGTCCGGCGGACGAAGTGGGCCAGCCCCTCCCCCCAAGGCTATAGCCTACCCATTTTTTGGCCATTTTTCCGCTGGGGGGTTTGGGTGCCCCGACCTTCGGGCGGTTATTTTTTGGCGCGGCTGTGCCCGCGGCCTTTTTTTGGCACGTGGAGGCCGGTCGCAAAGTCTCGCCCCATTCCGAGTCCGGCGGACGAAGTTGACCAGCCCGTCCCCCCAAGGCTATAGCCCACCCGTTTTTTGGCCATTTTTCCGCTGGACGAACTTGGCGCCCCGGCCTTAGGGGGGTTATTTTTAGGCGCAGCTGCACCCGTGTCCTATTTTTGGCACGCGGAGGCCGCTCGCAAAGTCTCGCCCCATTCCGAGTCCGGCGGACGAAGTTGGCCAGCCCCTCTCCCCAAGGCTATAGCCCACCCGTTTTTTGGCCATTTTTCCGCTGGACGAACTTGGCGCCCCGGCCATAGGGGGGTTATTTTTAGGCGCAGCTGCACCCGCGTCCTATTTTTGGCACGCGGAGGCCGCTCGCAAAGTCTCCCCCCATTCGGAGTCCGGCGGACGAAGTTGGCCAGCCTCTCCCCCCAAGGATATAGCCCACACGTTTTTTTGGCCATTGTTCCGCTAGGGGGTTTGGGCGCGCCGACCTTCGGGCGGTTATTTTAGCGCGCGGCTGTGCTAGTGGCCTATTTTTGGCACGCGGAGGCCGCTCGCAAAGTCTCGTCCCATTCCGAGTCCGGCGGACGAAGTTGGCCAGCCCCTCCCCCCAAGGCTATAGCCCACCCTTTTTTTGGCCATTTTTCCGCTGGACGAACTTGGCGCCCCGTCCTTCGGGCGGTTATTTATTGGTACGGCTGTGCCCGCGGCCTATTTTTAGCACGTGGAGGCCGTTCGCAAAGTCTCGCCCCATTCCGAGTCCGGCGGACGAAATGGGCCCGACCCTCCCCCCAAGGGTATAGCCCACCCTTTTTTTGGCCATTTTTCCGCTGGGGGGTTTGGGCGCGCCGACCTTCGGGTGGTTATTTTTGGACGCGGCTGTGCCAGTGGCCAATTTTTGGCACGCGGAGCCCGCTCGCAAAGTCTCATCCCATTCCGAGTCCGGCGGATGAAGTTGTCCAGCCCCTCCCCCCAAGGCTATAGCCCACCCTTTTTTTGGCCATTTTTCCGCTGGGGGGTTTGGGCGCGCCGACCTTCGGGTGGTTATTTTTGGGCACGACTGTGCCCGTGTCCTATTTTTGGCACGTGGAGGCCGCTCGCAAAGTCTCGCCCCATTCTGAGTTCGGCGGACGAAGTTGGGCAGGCCCTCTCCCCAAGGCTATAGTCCACCCGTTTTTTGGCCATTTTTCCGCTGGACGAACTTGGCGCCCCGGCCTTCGGGCGGTTATTTTTGGGCGCGGCTGTGCCCGCGGCCTATTTTTGGCGTACAGATGCCGCTCGCAAAGTCTCGCCCCATTCCGAGTCCGCCGGACGAAGTTGGCCAGCCCCTCCCCCCAACGCTATAGCCCACCCGTTTTTTGGTCATTTTTCCGCTGGACGAACTTGGCGCCCCGGCCTTCGGGCGGTTATTTATTGGCGCGGCTGTGCCCGCGGCCTATTTTTGGCACGTGGAGGCCACTCGCAAGGTCTCGCCCCATTCCGAGTTCGGCGGACGAAGTCGGCCAGCCCCTCCCCCCAAGGCTATAGCCCACCCATTTTTTTGCCATTTTTCCGCTGGGGGGTTTGGGTGCGCCGCCCTTCGGCAGTTATTTTTAGACGCGGCTGTGCCCATGGCCAATTTTTGGCACGCGGAGCCCGCTCGCAAAGTCTCGTCCCATTCCGAGTCCGGCGGACGAAGTTGGCCAGCCCCTCCCCCCAAGGCTATAGCCCACCCTTTTTTTGGCCATTTTTCCGCTGGGGGGTTTGGGCGCGCCGACCGTCGGGTGGTTATTTTTGGGCACGACTGTGCCCGTGTCCTATTTTTGGCACGTGGAGGCCGCTCGCAAAGTCTCGCCCCATTCTGAGTTCGGCGGACGAAGTTGGCCAGCCCCTCCCCCCAAGGCTATAGTCCCCCCGTTTTTTGGCCATTTTTCCGCAGGGGGGTTTGGGCACGCCATCCTTCGGGCAGTTATTTTTGGGCGCGGCTGTGTCCATGGCCTAGTTTTGGCACGCGGAGGCCGCTCGCAAAGTCACGCCCCATTCCGAGTCCGGCGGACGAAGTTGGCCAGCCCCTCCCCCCAAGGCTATAGCCCACCCATTTTTTGTCCATTTTTCCGCTGGACGAACTTGGTGCCCCGGCCGTCCGGCGGTTATTTTTGGGCGTGGCTGTGCCCCCGTCCTATTTTCGGCACGCGGAGGCTGCTCACAAAGTCTCGCCCCATTCCGAGTCCGGCGGACGAAGTTGGCCAGCCCCTCCCCCCAAGGCAATCGCCCACCTGTTTTTTGGCCATTTTTCCGCTGGACGAACTTGGCGCCCCGGCCTTCGGGCGGTTATATTTGGGCGTGGCTGTGCCCCCGGCCTATTTTCGGCACGCGGAGGCTGCTCACAAAGTCTCGCCCCATTCCGAGTCCGGCGGACGAAGTTGGCCAGCCCCTCCCCCCAAGGCTATAGCCCACCCATTTTTTGTCCATTTTTCCGCTGGACGAACTTGGTGCCCCGGCCGTCCGGCGGTTATTTTTGGGCGTGGCTGTGCCCCCGTCCTATTTTCGGCACGCGGAGGCTGCTCACAAAGTCTCGCCCCATTCCGAGTCCGGCGGACGAAGTTGGCCAGCCCCTCCCCCCAAGGCAATCGCCCACCTGTTTTTTGGCCATTTTTCCGCTGGACGAACTTGGCGCCCCGGCCTTCGGGCGGTTATATTTGGGCGTGGCTGTGCCCCCGGCCTATTTTCGGCACGCGGAGGCTGCTCACAAAGTCTCGCCCCATTCCGAGTCCGGCGGACGAAGTTGGCCAGCCCCTCCCCCCAAGGCTATAGCCCACCCATTTTTTGTCCATTTTTCCGCGGGACGAACTTGGTGCCCCGGCCGTCGGGCGGTTATTTTTGGGCGTGGCTGTGCCCCCGGCCTATTTTCGCACGCACGCGGAGGCTGCTCACAAAGTCTCGCCCCATTCCGAGTCCGCGGACGGACGAGTTGGCCAGCCCCTCCCCCCAAGGCTATAGCCCACCTATTTTTTGTCCATTTTTCCGCTGGACGAACTTGGCGCCCCGGCCGTCGGGCGGTTATTTTTGGGCGTGGCTGTGTCCACGGTCTATTTTTGGCACGCGGAGGCCACTCGCAAAGTCTCGCCCCATTCCGAGTTTGGCGGACGAAGTGGGCCAGCCCCTCCCCCCAAGGCTATAGCCCACCCGTTTTTTGGCCATTTTTCCGCTGGACGAACTTGGCCCCCCGGCCTTCGGGCGGTTATTTTGGGGAGCGGCTGTGCCCGTGGCCTATTTTTGGCACGCGGAGGCCGCTCGCAAAGTCTCGGCCCATTCCGAGTCCGGCGGACGAAGTAGGCCAGCCCCTCCCCCCAAGGCTATAGCCCACCCGTATTTTGGCCATTTTTCCGCTGGGGGGTTTGGGCGCAACGACCATCGGGGGGTTATTTTTGTGCGCGGCTGTGCCCGTGGCCATTTTTTGGCACACAGATGCCGCTCGCAAAGTCTCGCCACATTCCGAGTCCGGCGGACGAAGTTGACCAGCCCGTCCCCCCAAGGCTATAGCCCACCCGTTTTTTGGCCATTTTTCCGCTGGACGAACTTGGCGCCCCGGCCTTAGGGGGGTTATTTTTAGGCGCAGCTGCACCCGCGTCCTATTTTTGGCAAGCGGAGGCCGCTCGCAAAGTCTCGCCCCATTCCGAGTCCGGCGGACGAAGTTGGCCAGCCCCTCCCCCCAAGGATATAGCCCACACGTTTTTTTGGCCATTGTTCCGCTGGGGGGTTTGGGCGCGCCGACCTTCGGGCGGTTATTTTAGCGCGCGGCTGTGCCAGTGGCCTATTTTTGGCGCGCGGAGGCCGCTCGCAA
This sequence comes from Citrus sp. QX-2021, assembly GCA_030444885.1. NCBI lineage: Eukaryota > Viridiplantae > Streptophyta > Magnoliopsida > Sapindales > Rutaceae > Citrus > Citrus sp. QX-2021. Next base: position 12,609 of record JAUJEF010000494.1, on the reverse strand, counting down.
AGTCTCGTCCCATTCCGAGTCCGGCGGACGAAGTTGGCCAGCCCTCCTCTCAGGCTATAGCCCACCCTTTTTTTGGCCATTTTTCCGCTGGACGAACTTGGCGCCCCGTCCTTCGGGCGGTTATTTATTGGCGTGGCTGTGCCCGCGGCCTATTTTTAGCACGCGGAGGCCGTTCGCAAAGTCTCGCCCCATTCCGAGTCCGGCGGACGAAATGGGCCCGACCCTCCCCCCAAGGCTATAGCCCACCCTTTTTTTGGCCATTTTTCCGCTGGGGGGTTTGGGCGCGCCGACCTTCGGGCAGTTATTTTTGGGCGCGGCTGTGCCCGTGGCCTATTTTTGGCACGTGGAGGCCGCTCGCAAAGTCTCGCCCCATTCCGAGTTCGGCGGACGAAGTTGGCCAGCCCCTCCGCCCAAGGCTATAGCCCACCCGTTTTTTGACCATTTTTCCGCTGGGGGGTTTGGGCGCGCCGACCTTCGGGCGGTTATTTTTGGACGCGGCTGTGTCCGTGGCCTATTTTTGGCACGCGGAGGCCGCTCGTAAAGTCTCGCCCCATTCCGAGTCCGGCGGACGAAGTTGGGCAGGCCCTCCCCCCAAGGCTATAGTCCGCCCGTTTTTTGGCCATTTTTCCGCTGGACGAACTTGGCGCCCCGGCCTTCGGGCGGTTATTTTTGGGCGCGGCTGTGCCTGCGGCCTATTTTTGGCTCACAGAGGCCGCTCGCAAAGTCTCGCCCTATTCCGAGTCCGCCGGACGAAGTTGGCCAGCCCCTCCCCCCAAGGCTATAGCTCACCCGTTTTTTGGCCATTTTTCCGCTGTACGAACTTGGCGCCCCCGCCTTCGGGCAGTTATTTTTGGGCGCGGCTGTGCCTGCGGCCTATTTTTGGTGCGCAGAGGCCGCTCGCAAAGTCTCGCCCCATTCCGAGTCCGCCGGACGAAATTGGCCAGCCCATCCCCCCAACGCTATAGCCCACCCGTTTTTTGGCCATTTTTCCGCTGGACGAACTTGGCGCCCCGGCCTTCGGGCGGTTATTTATTGGTGCGGCTGTGCCCGCGGCCTATTTTTAGCACGCGGAGGCCACTCGCAAAGTCTCGCCCCATTCCGAGTCCGGCGGACGAAATGGGCCCGACCCTCCCCCCAAGGCTATAGCTCACCCTTTTTTTGGCCATTTTTCCGCTGGGGGGTTTGGGCGTGCCGACCTTCGGGCAGTTATTTTTCGGCGCGGATGTGCCCGTGGCCTATTTTTGGCACGTGGAGGCCGCTCGCAAAGTCTCGCCCCATTCCGAGTTCGGCGGACGAAGTTGGCCAGCCCCTCCGCCCAAGGCTATAGCCCACCTGTTTTTTGACCATTTTTCCGCTGGGGGGTTTGGGCGCGCCGACCTTCGTGCGGTTATTTTTGGACGTGGCTGTGTCCGTAGCCTATTTTTGGCACGCGGAGGCCGCTCGTAAAGTCTCACCCCATTCCGAGTCCGGCGGACGAAGTTGGGCAGGCCCTCCCCCCAAGGCTATAGTCCACCCGTTTTTTGGCCATTTTTCCGCTGGACGAACTTGGCGCCCCGGCCTTCGGGCGGTTATTTTTGGGCGTGGCTGTTCCCGCGGCCTATTTTTGGCGCACAGATGCCGCTCGCAAAGTCTCGCCCCATTCCGAGTCCGCCGGACGAACTTGGCCAGCCCCTCCCCCCAACGCTATAGCCCACCCGTTTTTTGGCCATTTTTCCGCTGGACGAACTTGGCGCCCCGGCCTTCGGGTGGTTATTTATTGGCGCGGCTGTGCCCGCGGCCTATTTTTGGCACGCGGAGGCCACTCGCAAAGTCTCGCCCCATTCCGAGTCGGGCGGACGAAGTTGGCCAGCCCCTCCCCCCAAGGATATAGCCCACCCATTTTTTGGCCATTTTTCCGCTGGGGGGTTTGGGCGCGCCGCCCTTCGGGCGGTTATTTTTGGACGCGGCTGTGCCCGTGCCCAATTTTTGTCACGCGGAGCCCGCTCGCAAAGTGTCGTCCCATTCCGAGTCTGGCGGACGAAGTCGGCCAGCCCCTCCCCCCAAGGCTATAGCCCACCCTTTTTTTGGCCATTTTTCCGCTGGACGAACTTGGCGCCCCGGCCTTCGGGCGGTTATTTATTGGCACGGCTGTGCCCGTGGCCTATTTTTGGTACGCGGAGGCTGTTCGCAAAGTCTCGCCCCATTCCGAGTCCGGCGGACGAAATGGGCCCGACCCTCCCTCCAAGGCTATAGCCCACCCTTTTTTTGGCCATTTTTCCGCTGGGGGGTTTGGGCGCGCCGACCTACGGGCGGTTATTTTTGGGCGCGGCTGTGCCCGTGTCCTATTTTTGGAACGTGGAGGCCACTCGCAAAGTCTCGCCCCATTCTGAGTTCGGCGGACGAAATTGGCCAGCCCCTCCCCCCAAGGCTATAGTCCCCCCGTTTTTTGGCCATTTTTCCACAGGGGGGTTTGGGCGCGCCATCCTTCGGGCGGTTATTTTTGGGCGCGGCTGTGCCCATGGCCTATTTTTGGCACGCGGAGGCCGCTCGCAAAGTCACGCCCCATTCCGAGTCCGTCGGACGAAGTTGGCCAGCCCCTCCCCACACGACAATAGCCCACCTGTTTTTTGGCCATTTTTCCACTGGACGAACTTGGCGTCCTGGACTTTGCGCGGTTAGTTTTGGGTACGGCTGTGTCCGCGGCCTATTTTTGGCACGCGGAGGCCGCTCGCAAAGTCTCACCCCATTCCGAGTCCGGCGGACGAAGTCGGCCAGCCCCTCCCCCCAAGGCTATAACCCACCCGTTTTTTGGCCATTTTTCCGCTGGACGAACTTGGCGCCCTGGCCTTCGGTCGGTTATTTTGGGGCACGGCTGTGCCCGCGGCCTATTTTTGGCAAGCGGAGGCCGCTCGCAAAGTCTCGCCCCATTCCGAGTCCGGCGGACGAAGTTGGCCAGCCCCTCCCCCCAAGGCTATAGCCCACCCGTTTTTTGGCTATTTTTCCGCTCGACGAACTTGATGCCCCGGCCTTCGGGGGCTTATTTTTGGGCGCGGCGGTGCCCGCGGCCTATTTTTGGCACGCGGAGGCTGCTCGCAAAGTCTCGCCCCATTCCGGGTCCGGCGGATGAAGTTGGCCAGCCCTTCCCCCCAAGGCTATAGCCCACCCGTTTTTTGGCCATTTTTCCGCTGGACGAACTTGGCGCCCCGGCCTTCGGGCGGTTATTTTTGGTCGCGGATGTGCCGTGGCCTATTTTTGCACGCCGAGGCCGCTCATAAAGTCTCGCCCCATTCCGGGCCCAGCAATTGAAGTTGGCCAGCCCTCCCCCAAGGCTATAGCCCACCCGTTTTTGGCCATTTTTCCGCTGGGGGTTTGGGCGCGTCGACGTTCGGGGTTATTTTTCGGAGCGGCTGTGCCCGCTGCCTATTTTTGCACGCTGGAGGCCGCTTGCAAAGTCTCGCCCCATTCCGAGTCCGGCGGACGAAGTTGGCCAGCCCTCCCCAAGGGCTATAGCCCACCCGTTTTTGGCCATTTTTCCGCTGGGGTTTTGGGCGCGGCGACCTTCGGGGTTTTTTTGTTGGGCGCGGCTGTGTCCGTGGCCTATTTTTGGCACGCGGAGGCCTCTCGCAACGTATCGCCCCATTTCGAGTCCGGCGGACGAAGTTGGCCAGCCCCTCCCCCCAAGGCTATAGCCCACCCGTTTTTTGGCCATTTTTCCGCTGGGGGGTTTGGGCGCGCCGACCTTCGGGGAGTTATTTTTGGGCACGGCTGTGACCCTGGCCTATTTTTGGCACGCGGAGGCCGCTCGCAAAGTCTCGCCCCATTCCGAGTCCGGCGGACAAAGTAGGCCAGCCTCTCCACCCAAGGCTATAGCCCACCCGTTTTTTGGCCATTTTTCCGCTGGACGAACTTGGCGCCCCGGCTTGCGGGCGGTTATTTGTGAGCGTGGCTGTGCCCGCGGCCTATTGTTGGCACGCGGGAGCCGCTGCAAAGTCTCGCCCCATTCCGAGCCCGGCGGACGGTTGGCCAGCCCTCCCCCAAGGCTATAGCCCACCCGTTTTTTGGCCATTTTTCCGCTGGACGAACTTGGCGCCCCGGCCTTCAGGCGGTTATTTTTTGGCGCGGCTGTGCCCGCAGCCTATATTTTGCACGCGGAGGCCATTCGCAAAGTCTCGGGCCATTCCGAGTCCGGCGGACGAAGTTGGCCAGCCCCTCCCCCCAAGGCTATAGCCCACCCGTTTTTTGGCCATTTTTCCACTGGACGAACTTGGCGTCCCGACCTTCGGGCAGTTAGTTTTGGGCACGGCTGTGTCCGCGGCCTATTTTTGGCACGCGGAGACCGCTCGCAAAGTCTCGCCCCATTCCGAGTCCGGCGGACGAAGTCGGCCCGCCCCTCCCCCCAAGGCTATCACCCACCCGTTTTTTGGCCATTTTTCCGCTGGACGAACTTGGCGCCCCGGCCTTCGGGCGGTTATTTTTGGGCGCGGCTGTGCCCGCAGCCTGTTTTTGGCACGCGGAGGCCGCTCGCAAAGTCTCGCCCCATTCCGAGTCCGGCGGACGAAGTTGGCCAGCCCCTCCCCCCAAGGGTATAGCCCACCCGTTTTTTGGCCATTTTTTCACTCGACGAACTTGATGCCCCGGCCTTCGGGCGGTTATTTTTGGGCGCGGCTGTGCCCGCGGCCAATTTTTGGCACGCGGAGGCCACTCGCAAAGTCTCGCCCCATTCCGAGTCCGGCAGACGAAGTTGGCGAGCCCCTCCCCCCAAGGCTATAGCCCACCCGTTTTTTGGCCATTTTTCCGCTGGACGAACTTGGCGCCCCGGCCTTCGGGCGGTTATTTTTCGGCGTGGCGGTGTCCGCGGCCTATTTTTGGTACGCGGAGACTGCTCGCAAAGTCTCGCCCCATTCCGGGTCCGGCGGACGAAGTTGGCCACCCGCTCCCCCCAAGGCTATAGCCCACCCGTTTTTTGGCCATTTTTCTGCTGGACGAAGTTGGCGCCCCGGCCTTCGGGCGGTTATTTTTGGTCGCGGCTGTGCCCGTGGCCTATTTTTGGCACGCGAAGGCCGCTCGCAAAGTCTCGCCCCATTCCGGGTCCGGCAATTGAAGTTGGCCAGCCCCTCCCCCCAAGGCTATAGCCCACCCGTTTTTTGGTCATTTTTCCGCTGGGGGGTTTGGGCGCGCCGACCTTCGGTGGCTTATTTTTCGGAGCGGCTGTGCCCGCGGCTTATTTTTGACACGCGGAGGCCGCTTGCAAAGTCTCGCCCCATTCCGAGTCCGGCGGACGAAGTTGGCTAGCCCCTCCCCCCAAGGCTATAGCCCACCCGTTTTTTGGCCATTTTTCCGCTGGGGGGTTTAGGCGCTGACCTTCGGGGGCTTATTTTTCGGAGCGGCTGTGCCCGCGGCCTATTTTTGGTACGCGGAGGCCACTTGCAAAGTCTCGCCCCACTCCGAGTCCGGCGGACGAAGTTGGCCAGCCCCTCCCCCCAAGGCTATAGCCCACCCGTTTTTTGGCCATTTTTCCACTGGACGAACTTGGTGCCCCGGCCTTCGGGCGGTTATTTTTCGGCGCGGAGGTGTCCAAGGCCTATTTTTGGCACGCGGAGGCTGCTCGTAAAGTCTCGCCCCATTCCGGGTCCGGCGGACGAAGTGGGCCACCCCCTCCCCCCAAGGCTATAGCCCACCCGTTTTTTGGCCATTTTCCCGCTGGACGAAGTTGGCGCCCCGGCCTTTGGTCGGTTATTTTTGGTCGCGGCTGTGCCCGTGGCCTATTTTTAGCACGCGGAGGCCGCTCGCAAAGTCTCGCCCCATTCCGGGCCGGCAATTGAAGTTGGCCAGCCCCTCCCCCCAAGGCTATAGCCCACCCGTTTTTTGGCCATTTTTCCGCTGGGGGGTTTGGGCGCGCCGACCATCGGTGGCTTATTTTTTGGAGCGGCTGTGCCCGCGGCCTATTTTTGGCACACGGAGGCCGCTTGCAAAGTCTCGCCCCATTCCGAGTCCGGCGGACGAAGTTGGCTTGCCCCTCCCCCCAAGGCTATAGCCCACCCGTTTTTTGGCCATTTTTCCGCTGGGGGGTTTAGGCGCGCCGACCTTCGGGGGGTTATTTTTCGGAGCGGCTGTGCCCACGGCCTATTTTTGGCACGCGGAGGCCGCTTGCAAAGTCTCGCCCCACTCCGAGTCCGGCGGACGAAGTAGGCCATCCCCTCCCCCCAAGGATAAAGCCCACCCGTTTTTTGGCCATTTTTCCGCTGGGGGGTTTGGGCGCGTCGACCTTCGGGGGGTTATTTTTCGGAGCGGCTGTGACCGGGGGATATTGTTGGAAATCGGACTCAGCTTGCAAAGTCTCGCCCCATTCCGACTCCGGCGGACGAAGTTGGCCAGCCCTCCCCTCAAGGCTATAGCCCACCCATTTTTTGGCCATTTTTCCGCTGGGGGGTTTGGGCGCGGCGACCTTCGGGGTGTTATTTTTGGGCGCGGCTGTGACCATGGCCTATTTTTGGCACGCGGAGGCTGCTCGCAAAGTCTCCCCCCATTTCGAGTCCGGCGGACAAAGTTGGCCAGCCCCTCCCCCCAAGGCTATAGCCCACCCGTTTTTTGGCCATTTTTCCGCTGGACGAACTTGGCGCCCCGGCCTTCGGGCGGTTATATTTGGGCGCGGCTGTACCCGCGGCCTATTTTTGGCACGCGAAGTTGCTCGCAAAGTCTCGCCCCATTCCGAGTCCGGCGGACAAAGTCGGCCAGCCCCTCCCCCCAAGGCTATAGCCCACCCGTTTTTTGGCCATTTTTCCGCTGGGGTGTTTGGCCGCGCCGACCTTCGGGCGGTTATTTTTGGGCGCGGCTGTGCCCGCCGACTATTTTTGGCACACGGAGGCTGCTCGCAAAGTCTCGCCCCATTCCGAGTCCGGCGGACGAAGTGGGCCAGCCCCTCCCACCAAGGCTGTAGCCTACCCGTTTTTTAGCCATTTTTTCGGCGGACGAACTTGGCGCCCCGGCATTCGAGTGGTTATTTTTGGGCGCGGCTGAGCCTGGGGCTTATTTTTGGCACGCGGAGGCCGCTCGCAAAGTCTCGCCCCATTCCGAGTCCGGCGGACGAAGTTGGCCAGCCCCTCCCCCCGAGGGTATAGCCCTCCCGTTTTTTGGCCATTTTTCCGCTGGACGAACTTTGCGCCCCGGCCTTCGGGCGGTTATTTTTGGGCGCGGCTGTGCCCGCGCCTATTTTTGGCACGCGGAGGCCGCTCGCAAAGTCGCGCCCCATTCCGAGTCCGGCGGACGAAGTTGGCCAGCCCCTCCCCCCAAGGCTATAGCCCACCCGTTTTTTCACCATTTTTCCGCTGGGGGGTTTGGGCGAGCCGACCTTCGGGCAGTTATTTTTGGGCGCGGCTGTGCCCGTGGCCGATTTTTGGCACGCGCAGGCCGCTCGCAAAATCTCGCCCCATTCCGAGTCCGGCGGACGAAGTTGGCCAGCCCCTCCCCCCAAGGCTATAGCCCACCCGTTTTTTGGCCATTTTTCCGCTGGACGAACTTGGTGCCCCGGCTTTCGGGCGGTTATTTTTGGGCGCGGCTATGCCCGCGGCCTAGTTTTGGCACGCGGAGGCCGCTCGCAAAGTTTCGCCCCATTCCGAGTCCGGCGGACAAAGTTGGCCAGCCCCTCCCCCCAAGGCAATAGCCCACCCGTTTTTTCGCCATTTTTCCGCTGGGGGTTTGGGCGAGCCGACCTTCAGGCAGTGTTTTTTGGGCGCGGCTGTGCCCGTGGCCTATTTTTGGCACGCGCAGGCCGCTCGCAAAATCTCGCCCCATTCCGAGTCCGGCGGACGAAGTTGGCCAGCCCCTCCCCCCAAGGCTATAGCCCACCCGTTTTTTCGCCATTTTTCCGCTGGGTGGTTTGGGCGAGCCGACCTTCAGGCAGTTTTTTTTGGGCGCGGCTGTGCCCGTGGCCTATTTTTGGCACGCGCAGGCCGCTCGCAAAATCTCGCCCCATTCCGAGTCCGGCGGACGAAGTTGGCCAGCCCCTCCCCCCAAGGCTATAGCCCACCCATTTTTTGGCCATTTTTCCGCTGGACGAACTTGGTGCCCCGGCTTTCGGGTGGTTATTTTTGGGCGCGGCTATACCCGCGGCCTAGTTTTGGCACGCGGAGGCCGCTCGCAAAGTCTCACCCCATTCCGAGTCCGGCGGACGAAGTTGGCCAGCCCCTCCCCCCAAGGCTATAGCCCACCCGTTTTTTGGCCATTTTTCCGCTGGGGGTTTGGGCGCGCCGATCTTCGGGCTGTTATTTTTGGGAGCGGCTTAGCCCATGGCCTATTTTTGGCACGTGGAGACCGCTCGCAAAGTCTCGCCCCATTCCGAGTCAGGCGGACGAAGTGGGCGAGCCCCTCCCCCCAAGGCTATAGCCCACCCGTTTTTTGGTCATTTTTCCGCTGGACGAACTTGGCGCCCTGGCCTTCGGGCTGTTATTTTTGGGTGCGGCTGTGCCCGCGGCCTATTTTTGGCACGCGGAGCCCGCTCGCAAAGTCTCGCCCCATTCCGAGTCCGGCAGACGAAGTTGGCCAGCCCCTCCCCCCAAGGCTATAGCCCACCAGTTTTTTGGCCATTTCTCCGCTGGACGAACTTGGCACCCCGGCCTTTGGGCTGTTATTTTTGGGCGCGGCTGTGCCCGCGACCTATTTTTGGCACGCGGAGGCCGCTCGCAAAGTCTCGCCCCATTCCGAGTCCGGCGGACGAAGTTGGCCAGCCCCTCCCCCTGAGGCTATAGCCCACCCATTTTTTGGCCATTTTTCCGCTGGACGAACTTGGCGCCCCAGCTTTCGGGCGGTTATTTTTGGGCGCGGCTGTGCCCGCGGAGGCCGCTCGCAAAGTCTCGCCCCATTCTGAGTCCGGCGGACGAAGTTGGCCAGCCACTCCCCCCAAGGCTATAGCCCATCCGTTTTGTGGCCATTTTTCCGCTGGACGAACTTGGCGCCCCGGCCTTCGGACGGTTATTTTTGGACGCGGCTGTGCCCGCGGCCTATTTTTGGCACGCGGAGGCCGTTCAGAAAGTCTCGCCGCATTTTGAGTCCGGCGGATGAAGTTGGCCAGCCCCTCCCCCCAAGGCTATAGCCCCCCCGTTTTTTGGCCATTTTTCCGCTGGGGGGTTTGGGCGCAACGACCTTCGGGGGATTATTTTTGGGCGCAGCTGTGTCCGCGGCCTATTTTTGGAACGCGGAGGCCGCTCGCAAAGTCTCGCCCCATTCCGAGTCCGGCGGACGAAGTTGGCCAGCCCATCCCCCCAAGGCTATAGCCCACCCGATTTTTGGCCATTTTTCCGCTGGATGAACTTGGCGCCCCGGCCTTCGGGCGGTTATTTTTGGACGCGGCTGTGCCCGCGGCCTATTTTTGGCACGCGGAGGCCGCTCGGAAAGTCTCGCCCCATTCCGAGTCCAGCGGACGAAGTTGGCCAGCCCCTCCCCCAAAGGCTATTGCCCACCCGTTTTATGGCCATTTTTCCGCTGGGGGGTTTGGGCGCAACGACCTTCGGGGGATTATTTTTGGGCGCGGTTGTGTCCCGGCCTATTTTTGGAATGCGGAGGCCGCTCGCAAAGTCTCGCCCCATTCCGAGTCCGGCGGACGAAGTTGGCCAGCCCATCCCCCCAAGGCTATAGCCCACCCGTTTTTTGGCCATTTTTCCGCTGGGGGGTTTGGGCGCGCCGACCGCGGGCGGTTATTTTTGGGTGCGGCTGTGCCCGCGGAGGCCGCTCGCAAAGTCTCGCCCCATTCCGAGTCCGGCGGACGAAGTTGGCCAGCCCCTCCCCCCAAGGCTATAGCCCACCCGTTTTTTGGCCATTTTTCCGCTGGGGGGTTTGGGCGCGCTGACCTTCGGGCTGTTATTTTTTGGGCGCAGCTGTGTCCGTGTCCTATTTTTGGCACGTGGAAGCCACTCGCAAAGTCTCGCCCCATTCCGAGTCCGGGCGGACGAGTTGGCCAGCCCCTCCCCCAAGGCTATTGCCCACCCGTTTTTGGTCGTTTTCCGCTGGACGAACTTGGCGCCCGGCCTTCGGGCGGTTATTTTTTTTAGCGGCTGTGCCCGGGGCCGAATTTTTTACGCGGAGAGCCGCTCGTAAAGTCTCGCCCCATTCCGAGTCTGGCGGACGAAGGTTGCCAGCCCCTCCCCCCAAGGCTATAGTCCACCCGTTTTTTGCCCAATTTTCCGCTGGACGAACTTGGCTCCCCGGCCTTCGGGCGGTTATTTTTGGACACGGCTGTGTCCGCGGCCTATTTTTGGCACGCGGAGGCCGCTCGCAAAGTCTCGCCCCATTCCGAGTCCGGCGGACGAAGTTGGCCAGCCCCTTCCCCCAAGGCTATAGCCCACCCGTTTTTTGGCCATCTTTCCGCCGGACGAACTTGGCGCCCCGGCCTTCGGGCGGTTATTTGTGGGTACGGCTGTGCCCGCGGCCTATTTTTGGCACGCGGAGGCCGCTCACAGAGTTTTGCCCCATTCCGAGTCCGGCGGACGAAGTCGGCCAGCCCCTGCCCCCAAGGCTATAGCCCACCCCTTTTTTGGCCATTTTTACGCTGGACGAACTTGGCGCCCCGGCCTTCGGGTGGTTATTTTTGGGCGCGGCTGTGCCCATAGCCTATTTTTGGCACGCGGAAGTCGCTCGCAAAGTCTCGCTCCATTCCGAGTCCGGCGGACGAAGTTGGCCAGCCCCTCCCCCCAAGGCTATAGCCCAACCGTTTTTTGGCCATTTTTCTGCTGGGAGGATTGGGCGAAACGACCGTCGGGTTGTTATTTTTGGGCTCGGCTGTGCCCGCGGCCTATTTTTGGCACGCGGAGGCCGCTCGCAAAGTCTCGCCCCATTCCGAGTCCGGCGGACTAAGTTGGCCAGCCCCTCCCCCCAAGGCTATAGCCCACCCCTTTTTTGGCCATTTTTCCGCTGGACGAACTTGGCGCCCCGGCCTTCGGGCGGTTATTTTTGGGCGCGGCTGCGCCCGCAGCATATTTTTAGCATGCGGAGGCCGCTCGCAAAGTCTCGCCCCATTCTGAGTCCGACGGACGAAGTTCGCCAGCCCCTCCCCCCAAGGCTATAGCCCACCCGTTTTTTGGCCATTTTTCTGCTGGGGGGATTGGGCGCAATGACCTTCGGGGGGTTTTTTTTGGGAACGGCTGTGCCCGCAGCCTATTTTTGGCACGCGGAGGCCGCTCGCAAAGTCTCGCCCCATTCCGAGTCCGGCTGACGAAGTTGGCCAGCCCCTCCCCCCAAGGCTATAGCCCACCCCTTTTTTGGCCATTTTTCCGCTGGACGAACTTGGCGCCCCGGCCTTCGGGTGGTTATTTTTGGGCGCGGCTGTGCCCGCGGCCTATTTTTGGCACACGAAAGCCGCTCGCAAAGTCTCGCTCCATCCCGAGTCCGGCGGACGAAGTTGGCCAGCCCCTCCCCCGAAGGCTATAGCCCACCCGTTTTTTGGCCATTTTTCTGCTGGGTGGATTGGGCGCAACGTTCGTCGGGGTGTTATTTTTGGGCGCGGCTGTGCTCGCGGCCTATTTTTGGCATGCGGAGGCCGCTCGCAAAGTCTCGCCCCATTCCGAGTCCGGCGGAATAAGTTGGCCAGCCCCTCCCCCCAAGGCTATAGCCCACCCGTTTTTTGGCCATTTTTCCGCTGGACGAACTTGGCGCCCTGGCCTTCGGGTGGTTATTTTTGGGCGCGGCTGTGCCCGCAGCCTATTTTTGGCACACGAAAGCCGCTCGCAAAGTCTCGCTCCATCCCGAGTCCGGCGGACGAAGTTGGCCAGCCCCTCCCCCCAAGGCTATAGCCCACCCGTTTTTTGGCCATTTTTCTGCTGGGGGAATTGGGCGCAACGACCGTCGGGGTGTTATTTTTGGGCGCGGCTGTGCCCGCGGCCTATTTTTGGCACACGGAGGCCGCTCGCAAAATCTCGCCCCATTCCGAGTCCGGCGGAATCAGTTGGCCAGCCCCTCCCCCCAAGGCTGTAGCCCACCCGTTTTTTGGCCATTTTTCCGCTGGACGAACATGGCGCCCCCCCTTTGGGCGGTTATTTTTTTGGGCGCAGCTGTGCCCGCGGCCTATTTTTGGCACGCGGAGGCCGCTCGCAAAGTCTCGCCCCATTCCGAGTCCGGCGGACGAAGTTGGCCAGCCCCTCCCCCCAAGGCTATAGCCCACCCGTTTTTTGGCCATCTTTCCGCTGGACGAACGTGGCGCCCTAGCCTTCGGGCGGTTATTTGTGGGCGCGGCTGTGCCCACGGCCTATTTTTGGCACGCGGAGGCTGCTCGCAGAGTTTCGCCCCATTCCGAGTCCGGCGGACGAAGTTGGCCAGCCCCTCCCCCCAAGGCTATAACCCACCCCTTTTTTGGCCATTTTTCCGCTGGACGAACTTGGCCCCTCGGCCTTCGGGCGGTTAGTTTTGGGCGCGGCTGTGCCATGGCCTAATTTTGCACGTGGAGGCCGCTTTCAAAGTCTCGCCCCATTCCAAGTCTGGCAGACGAAGTCGGCCAGCCCCTCCCCCCAAGGCTATAGCCCGCCTGTTTTTTGGCCATTTTTCCGCTGGATGAACTTGGCGCCCCGGCCTTCAGGCGGTTATTTTTGGGCGTGGCTGTGCCCGTGGCCTATTTTTGGCACACGGAGGCCGCTCGCAAAGTTTTGC
>JAUJEF010000493.1:0-55000 GCA_030444885.1 Citrus sp. QX-2021 | reverse complement strand
TTTGCGACCCGTCCTTCGGGCGTTTATTTTTGGACGCGGCTGTGCCCGCGGCTTATTTGTGGCACACGGAGGCCGCTCGTAAAGTGTCGCCCCATTCCGAGTCCGGCGGACGAACTTGACCAGCTCCACCCCCCAAGGCTATAGCCCACCCGTTTTTGTGGCCTTTTTCCGCTGGACGAACTTGGCGCCCCGGCCTTCAGCGGTTTTTTTTGGCCGCGGCTGTGCCCGCGGCCTATTTATGGCACACGAAGGCCGCTCGGAAAGTCTCGCCCCATTCCGTGTCCGGCGAACGAACTTGGCAAGCCCCACCCCCCAAGGCTATAGCCCACCCGTTTTTGTGGCCTTTTTCCACTGGACGAACTTGGCGCCCCGGCCTTCAGCGGTTATTTTTTGGCGCGGCTGTGCCCACGGCCTATTTTTGGGCACATGGATGCCGCCGCTTCAAAGTCTCGCCTGCTCCGACCCCGGCGGACGAACTTGGCCAGCCCCACCGCCCAAGGCTATAGCCCACCCGTTTTTGTGGCCCCTTTCCGCTGGACGAACTTGGCGCCCCGGTCTTCGGGTGGTTATTTTTGGGTACGGCTGTGCCGGTGGCCTATGTTTGGCACACGGAAGTCGCTCGCAAAGTCTCGCCCCATTCCGAGTCCGGCGGACGAAGTTGGCCAGCCCCACCCCCCAAGGCCATGGCCCCCCCTTTTTTGTGGCCTTTTTCCGCTGGACGAACTTGGCGTCCCGTCCTTCGGGTGGTTATTTTTGGGTACGGCTGTGCCCGCGGCCTATTTTTGGCACACGGAGGCCGCTCGCAAAGTCTCGTCCCATTCCGAGTCCAGCGGTGGAACTTGGCCAGCCCCACCCCCCAAGCCTATAGCCCACCCGTTTTTGTGGGCTTTTTCTGCTGGACAATGTTGGCGCCCGGCCTTCGGGCCGTTATTTTTGGGCGAGGCTGTGGCCGCGGCCTATTTTTGACACACGGAGACTGCTCGCAAAGTTTTATCCCATTCCGAGTCCGACGGACGAACTTGGCCAGCCCCACCCCCCAAGGCTATAGCCCACCCGTTTTTGTGGCCTTTTTCCGCTGGACGAACTTGGCGCCCTGGCCTTCGGGTGGTTATTTTTGGACGCGGCTGTGTCCAAGGCCTATTTTTGGCACATGGAGGCCGCTCGTAGAGTCTCGTCCCATTCCAAGTCCGGCGGACGAACTTAGCCAGCCCCACCCCCCAAGGCTATAGCCCACCCGTTTTTGTGGCTTTTTTCCGCTGGACGAACTTGGCGCCCCGGCCTTCGGGCGGTTATTTTTGGGTACGGCTGTACCGGTGGCATATTGTTTGCACACGGAGGCCGCTCATAAAGTCTCACCCCATTCCGAGTCCGGCGGACGAACTTGGCCTGCCCCACCCCCCAAGGCTATAGCCCACCTGTTTTTGCGGCCTTTTTCCGCTGGACCAACTTTGCGACCCGGCCTTCGAGCGTTTATTTTTGGGCATGGCTGTGCCCGCGGCTTATTTGTGGCACACGGAGGCCGCTCGCAAAGTGTCGCCGCATTCCGAGTCCGGCGGACGAACTTGACCAGCTCCACCCCCCAAGGCTATAGCCCACCCGTTTTTGTGGCCTTTTTCCGCTGGACGAACTTGGCGCCCCGGCCTTCAGCGGTTTTTTTTGGCCGCGGCTGTGCCCGCGGCCTATTTATGGTACACGAAGGCCACTCGCAAAGTGTCGCCCCATTCCGTGTCCGGGGAACGAACTTGGCAAGCCCCACCCCCCAAGGCTATAGCCCACCCGTTTTTGTGGCCTTTTTCCGCTGGACGAACTTGGCGCCCCGGCCTTCGGCGGTTATTTTTTGGCGCGGCTGTGCCCACGGCATATTTTTGGGCACATGGACGCCGCTTCCAAAGTCTCGCCCCGTTCCGAACTCGGCGGACGAACTTGGCCAGCCACACCGCCCAAGGCTATAGCCCACCCGTTTTTGTGGCCCCTTTCCGCTGGACGAACTTGGCGCCCCGGTCTTCGGGTGGTTATTTTTGGGTACGGCTGTGCCGGTGGCCTATGTTTGGCACACGGAAGCCGCTCGCAAAGTCTCGCCCCATTCCGAGTCCGGCGGACGAACTTGGCCAGCCCCACCCCCCAAGGCTATGGCCCCCCCTTTTTTGTGGCCTTTTTCCGCTGGACGAACTTGGCGCGCCGGCCTTCGGGTGGTTATTTTTGGGTGCGGCTGTGCCCGTGGCCTATTTTTGGCACACGGAGGCCGCTCGCAAAGTCTCGTCCCACTCCGAGTCCAGCGGTGGAACTTGGCCAGCCCCACCCCCCAGGGCTATAGCCCACCCGTTTTTGTGGCCTTTTTCCGCTGGACGAACTTGGCGCCACGGCCTTCGGGCCCTTATTTGTGGGGGCGGCTGTTCCCGTAGCCTATTTTTGGCACACGGAGGCCGCTCGCAAAGTCATGCCCCATTCCGAGTCCGGCGGACGAACTTGGCCAGCCCCACCCCCCAAGGCTATAGCCCACCCATTTTTGTGGCCTTTTTCCGCTGGACGAACTTGGCGCCCCGGCCTTCGGGCGGTTATTTTTGGGTGCGGCTGTGCCCGTGGCCTATTTTTCGCAAACGGAGGCCGCTCGCAAAGTCTCACCCCATTCCGAGTCCGGCGGACGAACTTGGCCGGCCCTACCCACCAAGGCTATAGCCCACCCGTTTTTGTGGCCTTTTTCCGCTGGACGAACTTGGCGACAGCCTAAGCGTGGGTATTTTTGGCGTGGCTGTACCAAGCCTCTATTTTTGGCTCACGGAGGCCGCTTACAAAGTCTCATCCCCTTCCGTGTCCGGGGGACGAACTTGGCCATCCCCACCCCCCAAGGGTCTAGCCCACCCGTTTTTGTGGCCCTTTTCCGCTGGACGAACTTGGCAACCCGGCCTTCGGGCGGTTATTTTTGGGTACGGCTGTGCCCGCGGCCTATTTTTAGCACACGGAGGCCACTCGCAAAGTCTCACCCCATTCCGAGTCTGGCGGACGAACTTGGCCGGCCCTACCCACCGAGGCTATAGCCCACCCGTTTTTGTGGCCTTTTTCCGCTGGACGAACTTGGCGCCCCGGCCTTCGGGCAGTTATTTTTGGGCGCGGCTGTGCCCGTGGCCTATTTTTAGCAAACGGAGGCCGCTCGCAAAGTCTCACCCAATTCCGAGTCCGGCGGACGAACATGGCCAGCCCCACCCCCCAAGGCTATAGCCCACCCGTTTTTGTGGCCTTTTTCAGCTGGACGAACTTGGCGGCCCGGCCTTGGGGCGGTTATTTTTGGGCACGGCTGTGGCCGAGGACTATTTTTGACACACGGAGACCGCTCCCAAAGTCTCGCCCCATTCCGAGTCCGGCGGACGAAGTTGGCCAGCCCCACCCCCCAAGGCTATAGCCCACCCGTTTTTGTGGCCTTTTTCCGCTGGACGAACTTGGCGCCCCGGCCTTCGGGCGGTTATTTTTGGGCGTGTGTGTGCCCGCGGCCTATTTTTGGCGTACAGAGGCTGCTCGCAAAGTCTCTTCCCATTCCAAGTCTGGCGGACGAACTTGGCCAGCCCCACCCCCCAAGGCTATAGCCCACCCGTTTTTGTGGCCCTTTTTCCGCTGGACGAACCTGGCGTCTCGGACTTCGGGCGGTTATTTTTGGACGCGGCTGTGCCCGCGGCCTATTTTTGGCACAGCGAGGCCGCTCGCAAAGTCTCGCCCCATTCCGAGTCCGGCGGACGAACATGGCCAGCCCCACCCCCCAAGGCTATAGCCCACCCGTTTTTGTGGCCTTTTTCTGCTGGACAATGTTGGCGCCCCCGCCTTCGGGCCGTTATTTTTGGGCGCGGCTGTGGCCGCGGCCTATTTTTGGCACACGGAGGCTGCTCAAAAAGTTTTATCCCATTCCGAGTCCGACGGACGAACTTGGCCAGCCCCACCCCCCAAGGCTATAGCCCACCCGTTTTTGTGGCCTTTTTCCGCTGGACGAACTTGGCGCCCTGGCCTTCGGGTGGTTATTTTTGGACGCGGCTGTGCCCACGTCCTATTTTTGGCACATGCAGGCCGCTCGCAAAGTCTCGTCCCATTCCGAGTCCGGCGGACGAACTTGGCCAGCCCCACCCCCCAAGGCTATAGCCCACCCGTTTTTGTGGCTTTTTTCCGCTGGACGAACTTGGAGCCCCGGCCTTCGGGCTGTTATTTTTGGGCGCGGCTGTGCCCGCGGCCTATTTTTGGCACACCAAGCCCGCTCGCAAAGTTTCCTCCGATTCCGAGTCCGGCGGAAGAACTTGGCCAGCCCCACCCCCCAAGGCTATAGCCCACCTGTTTTTGTGGGCTTTTACCCCTGGACGAACTTTGGGCCCCGGCCTTCGGGCAGTTATTTTTCGGCGCGGCTGTGCCCGCGGCCTATTTTTGGCACACCAAGCCCGCTCGCAAAGTCTTGCCCCATTCCGAGTCCGGCGGACGAACTTGGCCAGCCCCACCCCCCAAGGCTATAGCCCTTCCGTTTTTGTGGGCTTTTTCCCCTGGACGAACTTTGGGCCCCGGCCTTTGGGCAGTTATTTTTGGGCGCGGCTGTGCCCGCGGCATATTTTTGGCACACGGAGGCCGCTCGCATAGTCTTGCCCCATTCCGAGTCCGGCGGACGAACTTGGCCAGCCCCACCCCCCAAGGCTATAGCCCTCCCGTTTTTGTGGGCTTTTTCCCCTGGACGAACATGGCGCCCCGGCCTTGGTGTGGTTATTTTTTGGCGCGGCTGTGCCCGCGGCCTATTTTTGGCACGCGGAGGCCGCTCGCAAAGTCTCATCCGATTCTGAGTCCGGCGGACGGACATGGCCAGCTCCACCCCCCAAGGCTATAGCCCACCCGTTTTTGTGGCCTTTTTCCGCTGGACGAACTTGGCGCACCGGCCTTCGGGCTGTTATTGTTGGTCGCGGCTGTTCCCGCGGCCTATTTTTGGCACACGGAGGACGCTCGCAAAGACTCATTCTATTCCGAGTCCGGCGGACGAACTTGACCGGCCCCACCCCCCAAGGCTATAGCCCACCTGTTTTTGTGGCCTTTTTCCGCTGGACGAACTTGGCGCCCCGGCCTTCGGGCGGTTATTTTTGGGCGCGGCTTTGACCGCGACCTATTTTTAGCACACGGAGGCCGCTCGCAAAGTCTCATCCGATTCTGAGTCCGGCGGACGGACTTGGCCAACCCCACCCCCCAAGGCTATAGCCTACCCGTTTTTGTGGCCTTTTTCCGCTGGACGAACTTGGCGCCCTGTCCTTCGGGGGGTTATTTTTGGGCGCGGCTGTGCCCGCGGCCTATTTGTGGCACACGGAGGCCGCTCGCAAAGTCTCATCCGATTCCGAGTCCGGCGGACGAACTTGGCCAGCCCCACCCCCCAAGGCTATAGCCCACCCGTTTTTGTAGCCTTTTTCCACTGGACGAACCTGCCGCCCCGGCCTTCGGGCGGTTATTTTTGGGCGCGGCTGAGCCCGCGGCCTATTTTTGGCACACCGAGGCCCCTCGCAAAGTCTCGCGTCATTCCGAGTCCGGCGGACGAAGGTTGCCAGCCCCACCTCCCAAGGCTATAGCCCACCCGTTTTTGTGGCCTTTTTCCACTGGACGAACTTGGCGTCCCGGCCTTCGGGCAGTTATTTTTGGGCGCGGCTGTGCCCGCGGCCTATTTTTGGCACCCGGAGGCCCCTCGCAAAGACTCGCGCCATTCCGAGTCCGGCGGACGAAGTTGGCCAGCCCCACCTCCCAAGGCTATAGCCCACCCGTTTTTGTGGCCTTTTTCCGCTGGACGAACTTGGCGCCCCGGCCTTCGGGCGGTTATTTTTGGGCGCGGCTGTGCCCGCAGCCTATATGTGGCACACGGAGGCCCCTCGTAAAGTCTCGCGCCATTCCGAGTCCGGCGGACGAAGTGGGCCAGCCCCACCCCCCAAGGCTATAGCCCACCCATTTTTGTGGCCTTTTTCCGCTGACGAACTTGGCGCCCCGGACTTCGGGCGGTTATTTTTGGGTGCGGCTGTGCCCGCGGCCAATTTTTGGCACACAGAGACCCTCGCAAAGTCTCTCACCATTCCGAGTCCGGCGGACGTAGTTGGCGAGCCCCACCCCCCAAGGCTTTAGCCCACCCGTTTTTGTGGCCTATTTCCGCTGGACGAACTTGGCGCCCCGGCCTTCGGGCGGTTATTTTTGGGCGCGGCGGTGCCCGCGGCGTATTTTTGGCACATGGACGCCCCTCGCAATGTTTCGCGCCATTCCGAGTCCGGCGGACGAAGTGGGCCAGCCCCACCCCCCAAGGCTATGGTGCACCCGTTTTTGTGGCCTTTTTCCGCTGGACGAACTTGGCGCCCCGGCCTTCGGGCGGTTATTTTTGGGGGCGGCTGCGCCCACGCCCTATTTTTGGCACACGGAGGCCCCTCGCAAAGTCTCGCGCCATTCCTAGTCCGGCGGACGAAGTGGGCCAGCCCCACCCCCCAAGGCTATAGCCCACCCGTTTTTGTGGCCTTTTTCCGGTAGACGAACTTGGCGCCCCGGCCTTCGGGCGGTTATTTTTGGACGCGGCTGTGTCCACGGCCTATTTTTGGCACACGGAGGCCCCTTGTAAAGTCTCGCGCCATTCCGAGTCCGGGATTTGAAGTGGGCCAGCCCCACCCCCCAAGGCTATAGCCCACCCGTTTATGTGGCCTTTTTCCGCTGGACGAACTTGGCGCCCGGTCTTCGGCCGGTTATTTTTATGGCTGTGCCCAAGGCCTATTTTTGGCACACGGATGCCCTCGCAAAGTCTCGCGCCATTCTGAGTCCGGGCGGACAAGGCGGCCCAGCCCCACCCCCTCAAGGCTATAGCCCTCCCGCTTTTGTGGCCTTTTCCGCTGGACGAACTTGGCGCCCCGGGCTTCGGGCGGTTATTTTTGGACGCGGCTGTGTCCACGGCCTATTTTTGGCACACGGAGGCCCCTCGTAAAGTCTCGCGCCATTCCGAGTCCGGCGGACGAAGTTGTCCAGCCCCACCCCCCAAGGCTATAGCCCATCCGTTTATGTGGCCTTTTTCCGCTGGACGAACTTGGCGCCCCGGCCTTCGGGTGGTTATTTTTGGACGCGGCTGTGTCCACGGCCTATTTTTGGCACACGGAGGCCGCTCGTAAAGTCTAGCCCCATTCGGAGTCCCGCGGACGAAGTGGGCCAGCCCCACCCCCCAAGGCTATAGCCCACCCGTTTTTGTGGCCCTTTTCCGCTGGACGAACATGGCGCCCCGGCCTTCGGGCGGTTATTTTTGGGCGCGGCTGTGCCCACGGCCTATCTTTAGCACACGTAGGCCCCTCACAAAGTCTCGCGCCATTCGGAGCCCGGCGGACGAAGTAGGCGAGCCCCACCCCCCAAGGCTATAGCCCACTCGTTTTTGTGGCCTTTTTCCGCTGACGAACTTGGCGCCCCGGCCTTCGGGCGGTTATTTTTGGGCGCGGCTGTGCCCGCGGCCTATTTTTGGCACACAGAGGCCCTCGCAAAGTCTCTCACCATTCCGAGTCCGGCGGACGTAGTTGGCGAGCCCCACCCCCCAAGGCTTTAGCCCACCCGTTTTTGTGGCCTATTTCCGCTGGACGAACTTGGCGCCCCGGCCTTCGGGGGGTTATTTTTGGGCGCGGCTGTGCCCGCGGCCTATTTTTGGCACACGGAGGCCCCTCGCAAAGTCTCGCGCCATTCCAAGTACGGCGGACGAAGTTGGCCAGCCCCACCCCCCAAGGCTATAGCCCACCCGTTTTTGTGGTCTTTTTCCGCTGGACGAAGTTGGCGCCCCGGCCTTCGGGCGGTTATTTTTGGGCGCGGCTGTGCCCGCAGCCTAGTTTTGGCACACGGAGGGCCCTCGCAAAGTCTCGCGCCATTCCGAGTCCGGCGGACGAAGTGGGCCAGCCCCACCCCCCAACGCTATAGCCCACCCGTTTTTGTGGCCTTTTTCCGCTGGACGAACTTGGCGCCCCGGCCTTCGGGCTGTTATTTTTGGGCGCGGCTGTGCCCGCAGCCTATATGTGGCACACGGAGGCCCCTCGTAAAGTCTCGCGCCATTCCGAGTCCGGCGGACGAAGTGGGCCAGCCCCACCCCCCAAGGCTATAGCCCACCCATTTTTGTGGCCTTTTTCCGCTGACGAACTTGGCGCCCCGGACTTCGGGCGGTTATTTTTGGGCGCGGCTGTGCCCGCGGCCAATTTTTGGCACACAGAGGCCCTCGCAAAGTCTCTCACCATTCCGAGTCCGGGCGGACGAAGTAGGCGAGCCCCACCCCCAAGGCTATAGCCCACTCGCTTTTGTGGCCTTTTTCCGCCGATTTAACTTGGCGCCCGGCCTTCGGGCGGTTATTTTTAGGCGCGGCTGTGCTCAAGGCCTATTTTTGGCACACAGAGGCCCTCGCAAAGTCTCTCACCATTCCGAGTCCGCGGACGTAGTTGGCGAGCCCCACCCCCAAGGCTTTAGCCCACCCGCTTTTTGTGGCCTATGTCCGCTGGACGAACTTGGCGCCCCGGCCTTCGGGGTGTCTTTCCTGTGCGCTGCCGCGCCCGCGGCCTATTTTTTGCAAACGGAGGCCCCTCGCAAAGTCTCGCGCCATTCCGAGTACGGCGGACGAAGTTGGCCAGCCCCACCCCCCAAGGCTATAGCCCACCCGTTTTTGTGGTCTTTTTCCGCTGGACGAAGTTGGCGCCCCGGCCTTCGGGCGGTTATTTTTGGGCGCGGCTGTGCCCACAGCCTAGTTTTGGCACACGGAGGGCCCTCGCAAAGTCTCGCGCTATTCCGAGTCCGGCGGACGAAGTGGGCCAGCCCCACCCCCCAAGGCTATAGCCCACCCGTTTTTGTGGCCTTTTTCCGCTGGACGAACTTGGCGCCCCGGCCTTCGGGCTGTTATTTTTGGGCGCGGCTGTGCCCGCAGCCTATATGTGGCACACGGAGGCCCCTCGTAAAGTCTCGCGCCATTCCGAGTCCGGCGGACGAAGTGGGCCAGCCCCACCCCCCAAGGCTATAGCCCACCCATTTTTGTGGCCTTTTTCCGCTGACGAACTTGGCGCCCCGGACTTCGGGCGGTTATTTTTGGGCGCGGCTGTGCCCGCGGCCAATTTTTGGCACACAGAGGCCCTCGCAAAGTCTCTCACCATTCCGAGTCCGGCGGACGAAGTAGGCGAGCCCCACCCCCCAAGGCTATAGCCCACTCGTTTTTGTGGCCTTTTTCCGCTGACGAACTTGGCGCCCCGGCCTTCGGGCGGTTATTTTTGGGCGCGGCTGTGCCCGCGGCCTATTTTTGGCACACAGAGGCCCTCGCAAAGTCTCTCACCATTCCGAGTCCGGCGGACGTAGTTGGCGAGCCCCACCCCCCAAGGCTTTAGCCCACCCGTTTTTGTGGCCTATTTCCGCTGGACGAACTTGGCGCCCCGGCCTTCGGGGGGTTATTTTTGGGCGCGGCTGTGCCCGCGGCCTATTTTTGGCACACGGAGGCCCCTCGCAAAGTCTCGCGCCATTCCGAGTACGGCGGACTAAGTTGGCCAGCCCCACCCCCAAGGCTATAGCCCACCCGTTTTGTGGTCTTTTTCCGCTGGACGGTTGGCGCCCGGCCTTCGGGCGGTTATTTTTAGGCGCGCTGTGCCCACAGCCTAGTTTTGGCACACGGAGGGCCTTCGCAAAGTCTCGCGCCATTCCGAGTCCGGGCGGACGGTGGGCCAGCCCCACCCCCCAAGGCTATAGCCCACCCGTTTTTGTGGCCTTTTTCCGCTGGACGAACTTGGCGCCCCGGCCTTCGGGCTGTTATTTTTGGGCGCGGCTGTGCCCGCAGCCTATATGTGGCACACGGAGGCCCCTCGTAAAGTCTCGCGCCATTCCGAGTCCGGCGGACGAAGTGGGCCAGCCCCACCCCCCAAGGCTATAGCCCACCCATTTTTGTGGCCTTTTTCCGCTGACGAACTTGGCGCCCCGGACTTCGGGCGGTTATTTTTGGGCGCGGCTGTGCCCGCGGCCAATTTTTGGCACACAGAGGCCCTCGCAAAGTCTCTCACCATTCCGAGTCCGGCGGACGTAGTTGGCGAGCCCCACCCCCCAAGGCTTTAGCCCACCCGTTTTTGTGGCCTATTTCCGCTGGACGAACTTGGCGCCCCGGCCTTCGGGGGGTTATTTTTGGGCGCGGCTGTGCCCGCGGCCTATTTTTGGCACACGGAGGCCCCTCGCAAAGTCTCGCGCCATTCCGAGTACGGCGGACGAAGTTGGCCAGCCCCACCCCCCAAGGCTATAGCCCACCCGTTTTTGTGGTCTTTTTCCGCTGGACGAAGTTGGCGCCCCGGCCTTCGGGCGGTTATTTTTGGGCGCGGCTGTGCCCGCAGCCTAGTTTTGGCACACGGAGGGCCCTCGCAAAGTCTCGCGCCATTCCGAGTCCGGCGGACGAAGTGGGCCAGCCCCACCCCCCAAGGCTATAGCCCACCCGTTTTTGTGGCCTTTTTCCGCTGGACGAACTTGGCGCCCCGGCCTTCGGGCTGTTATTTTTGGGCGCGGCTGTGCCCGCAGCCTATTTTTGGCACACGGAGGCCCCTCGTAAAGTCTCGCGCCATTCCGAGTCCGGCGGACGAAGTTGGCCAGCCCCACCTCCCAAGGCTATAGCCCACCCATTTTTGTGGCCTTTTTCCGCTGGATGAACTTGGCGCCCCGGCCTTCGGGCTATTATTTTTGGGCGCGGCTGTGCCCGCGGCCTATTTATGGCACACGGAGGCCCCTCGCAAAGACTCGCGCCATTCCGAGTCCGGCGGACGAAGTTGGCCAGCCCCACCTCCCAAGGCTATAGCCCACCCGTTTTTGTGGCCATTTTTCGCTGGATGAACTTGGCGGCCGGCCTTCGGGCGGTTATTTTTGGGCGCGGCTGTGCCCGCGGCCTATTTTTTGCACATGGAGGCCCCTCGCAAAGTCTCGCGCCATTCCTAGTCCGGCGGACGAAGTGGGCCAGCCCCACCCCCCAAGGCTATAGCCCACCCGTTTTTGTGGCCTTTTTCCGCTGGACGAACTTGGCGCCCCGGCCTTCGGGCGGTTCTTTTTGGGTGCGGCTGTGCCCGCGGCCTATTTTTGACACACGGAGGGCCCTCGCAAAGTCCAGCGCCATTCCCAGTCCGGCGGACGAAGTGGGCCAGCCCCACCCCCCAAGGCTATAGCCCACCCGTTTTTGTGGCCTTTTTCCGTTAGACGAACTTGGCGCCCCGGCCTTCGGGCGGTTATTTTTGGACGCGGCTGTGCCCGCGGCCTATTTTTGGCACACGGAGGCCCCTCGTAAAGTCTCGCGCCATTCCGAGTCCGGCGGACGAAGTGGGCCAGCCCCACCCCCCAAGGCTATGGTCCACCCGTTTTTGTGGCCTTTTTCCGCTGGACGAACTTGGCGCCCCGGCCTTCGGGCGGTTATTTTTGGGGGCGGCTGCGCCCACGGCCTATTTTTGGCACACGGAGGCCCCTCGCAAAGTCTCGCGCCATTCCTAGTCCGGCGGACGAAGTGGGCCAGCCCCACCCCCCAAGGCTATAGCCCACCCGTTTTTGTGGCCTGTTTGCGCTGGTCGATCTTGGCGCCCCGGGCTTCGGGCGGGTATTTTGGGGTGGCTGTGCCCGCGCGGCCTATTTTTGACACACGGAGGGCCCTCGCAAAGTCCAGCGCCATTCCGAGTCCGGGCGGACGGTGGGCCAGCCCCACCCCCCAAGGCTATAGCCCACCCGTTTTTGTGGCCTTTTTCCGGTAGACGAACTTGGCACCCCGGCCTTCGGGCTGTTATTTTTGGACGCGGCTGTGTCCACGGCCTATTTTTGGCACACGGAGGCCCCTCGTAAAGTCTCGCGCCATTCCGAGTCCGGCGGACGAAGTGGGCCAGCCCCACCCCCCAAGGCTATAGCCCACCCGTTTATGTCGCCTTTTTCCGCTGGACGAACTTGGCGCCCCGGCCTTCGGCCGGTTATTTTTTGGCGTGGCTGTGCCCGCGGCCTATTTTTGGCACACGGATGCCCCTCGCAATGTCTCGCGCCATTCCGAGTCCGGCGGACGAAGTTGGCCATCCCCACCTCCCAAGGGTATAGACCACCCGTTTTTGTGGCCTTTTTCCGCTGGACGAACTTGGCGCCCCGGCCTTCGGGCGGTTATTTTTTGGCGCGGCGGTGCCCGCGGCCTATTTTTGGCACATGGACACCCCTCGCAATGTTTCGCGCCATTCCGAGTCCGGCGGACGAAGTTGGGCAGCCCCACCCCCCAGGGCTATGGTCCACCCGTTTTTGTGGCCTTTTTCCGCTGGACGAACTTGGCGCCCCGGCCTTCGGGCGGTTATTTTTGGGCGCGGCTGTGACCGAGGCCTATTTTTGACACACGGAGGGCCCTCGCAAAGTCCAGCGCCATTCCGAGTCCGGTGGACGAAGTTGGCCAGCCCCATCCCCCAAGGCTATAGCCCACCCGTTTTTGTGGCCTTTTTCCGCTGGACGAACTTGGCGCTCCGGCCTTCGGGCGGTTATTTTTGGGCGCGGCTGTGCCCACGTCCTATTGTTGGCACATGGAGGGCCCTCGTATAGTCTCGTTCCATTCCGAGTCCGGCGGACGAAGTCGGCCAGCCCCACCCCCCAAGGCTATAGCCCACCAGTTTTTGAGGCCTTTTTCCGCTGGACGAACTTTCGCCCCGGCCTTCGGGCGGTTATTTTTGGGCGCGGCTGTGCCCGGGGCCTTTTTTAGCACACGGAGGCCCCTCGCAAAGTCTCGTGCCATTCCGAGTCCGGCAGACGAAGTTGGCCAGCCCCACCCCCCAAGGCTATAGCCAACCCGTTTTTGTGGCCTTTTTCCGCTGTACGAACTTGGCGCCCCGGCCTTCGGGCGGTTATTTTTGGGCGCGGCTGTGGCCGCGGCTTATTTTTTTTCACACGGAGGGCCCTCGCAAAATCTCGCGCCATTCCGAGTCCGGCGGACGAAGTTGGCCAGCCCCACCTCCCAAGGATATAGCCCACCCGTTTTTGTGGCCTTTTTCCGCTGGACGAACTTGGCGCTCCGCCCTTCGGGCGGTTATTTTTGGGCGCGGCTGTGTCCGCGGCCTATTTTTGGCACACGGAGGACCCTCGCAAAGTCTCGCGCCATTCCGAGTCCGGCGGACGAAGTGGGCCAGCCCCACCCCCCAAGGCTATAGCCCACCCGTTTTTGTGGCCTATTTCCGCTGGACGAACTTGGCGCCCCTGCCTTTGGGCGGTTATTTTTGGGTTCGCCTGTGCCCGCGGCCTATTTTGTTCACACGGTGGGCCCTCGCAAAGTCTCGCGCCATTCCGAGTCCGGTGGATGAAGTTGGCCAGCCCCACCCCCCAAGGCTATAGCCCACCCGTTTTTGTGGCCTTTTTCCGCTGGACGAACTTGGCGCCCCGGCCTTCGGGCGGTTATTTTTGGCACACGGAGGGCCCTCGCAAAGTCTCGCTCCATTCCGAGTCTGGCGGACGAAGTGGGCCAGCCCTACCCCCCAAGACTATAGCCCACCCGTTTTTGTGGCCTTTTTCCGCTGGACGAACTTGGCGCCCCGGCCTTCGGGCAGTTATTTTTGGGTGCGGCTGTGCCCGCGGCCTATTTTTGGCACACGGAGGGCCCTCTTAAAGTCTCGCGCCATTCCGAGTCCGGCGGACGAAGTGGGCCAGCCCCACCCCCCAAGGCTATAGCCCACCCGTTTTTGTGGCCTTTTGTCCGCTGGTCGAACTTGGCGCCCCGGCCTTCGGGCGGTTATTTTTGGGCTCGCCTGTGCCCGCGGCCTATTTTGTTTACATGGTGGGCCCTCGCAAAGTCTCGCGCCATTCCGAGTCCGGTGGACGAAGTTGGCCAGCCCCACCCCCCAAGGCTATAGCCCACCCGTTTTTGTGGCCTTTTTCCGCTGGACGAACTTGGCGCCCCGGCCTTCGGGCAGTTATTTTTGGGCGCGGCTGTGGCCGTGGCCTATTTTTGGCACACGGAGGCCCCTCGCAAAGTCTCGCGTCATTCCGAGTCCGGCGGACGAAGGTTGCCAGCCCCACCCCCCAACGCTATAGCCCACCCGTTTTTGTGGCCTTTTTCCGCTGGGCGAACTTGGCACCCCGGCCTTCGGGCGGTTTTTTTTTTAGGGCGGCTTTTTACGCGGCGAAGTTTTGGTACACGGAGGGCCCTCGCAAAGTCTCGCGCCATTCCGAGTCCGGTGGACGAAGTTGGCCAGCCCCACCCCCCAAGGCTATAGCCCACCCGTTTTTGTGGCCTTTTTCCGCTGGACGAACTTGGCGCCCCGGCCTTCGGGCGGTTATTTTTGGGCGCGGCTATACCCGCTGCCTATTTTTGGTACACAGAGGGCCCTCGCAAAGTCTCGCGCCATTCCAAGTCTGGCGGACGAAGTTGGCCAGCCCCACCCCGCAAGGCTATAGCCCACCCGTTTTTGTGGCCTATTTCCGCTGGACGAACTTGGCACCCCGGCCTTCGGGCGGTTAGTTTTGGGCGCGGCTGTGCCCGCGGCCTATTTTTGGCACACGGAGGGCCCTCGTAAAGTTTCGCGCCATTCCAAGTCCGGCGGACGAAGTTGGCCAGCCCCACCCAACAAGGCTATAGCCCACCCGTTTTTGTGGCCTTTTTCCGCGGGACGAACTTGGCGCCCCGGTCTTCGGGTGGTTATTTTTGGACGCGGCTGTGCCCTCGGCCTATTTTTGGCACATGGAGGCCCCTCGCAAAGTCTCGCGCCATTCCGAGTGCGGCGGACGAAGTCGGCCAGCCCCACCCTCCAAGGCTATAGCCCGCCCGTTTTTGTGGCCTTTTTCCGCTGGACGAACTTGGCGCCCCGGCCTTCGGGCACTTATTTTTGGGCTCTGCTGTCCCCGCGGCCTATTTTTTTCACACGGAGGGCCCTCGCAAGGTCTCGCGCCATTCCGAGTCCGGCGGACGAAGTTGGCCAGCCCCACCTCCCAAGGCTATAGCCCACCCGTTTTTGTGGCCTTTTTCCGCTGGACGAACTTGGCGCCCCGGCATACGGGCGGGTATTTTTGGGTGCAGCTGTGCCTGCGGCGTATCTTTTGCACAGGGAGGTGCCTCGCAAAGTCTCGCGCCATTCCGAGTCCGGCGGACGAAGTTGGCCAGCCCCACCCCGCAAGGCTATAGCCCACCCGTTTTTGTGGCCTTTTTCCGCTGGACGAACTTGGCGCCCCGGCCTTCGGGCGGTTATTTTTGGGCGCGGCTATACCCGCTGCCTATTTTTGGTACACAGAGGGCCCTCGCAAAGTCTCGCGCCATTCCGAGTCTGGCGGACGAAGTTGGCCAGCCCCACCCCGCAAGGCTATAGCCCACCCGTTTTTGTGGCCTTTTTCCGCTGGACGAACTTGGCGCCCCGGCCTTCGGGCGGGTATTTTTGGGCGCGGCTGTGCCCGCAGGCTATTTTCGGTACACGGAGGCGCCTCGCAAAGTCTCGCGCCATTCCGAGTCCGGCGGACGAAGTTTGCCCGCCCCATCCTCCAAGGCTATAGCCCACCCGTTTTGGTGGCCTTTTTCCGCTGGACGAACTTGGCGCCCCGGCCTTCGGGCGGGTATCTTTGGGCGCGGCTTTGCCCGCAACTTAATTTTTGCACACGGAGGTGCCTTGCAAAGTCTCGCGCCATTCCGAGTCCGGCGGACGAAGTTGGCCAACCCCTCCCCCCAAGGCTATAGTCCACCCGTTTTTGTGGCCTTTTTCCGCTGGACGAACTTGGCGCCCCGGTCTTCGGGGGGTTATTTTTTTGTACGGCTGTGCCCTCGGCCTAATTTTGGCACTTAGAGGGACTTCGCAAAGTCTCGCGCCATTCCAAGTCCGGCGGACGAAGTTGGCCAACTCCACCCCCCAAGGCTATAGCCCTCCCGTTTTTGGGGCCTTTTTCCGCTGGACGAACTTGGCGCCCCGGCCTTCGGCGGTTATTTTTGGGCACGGCTGTGCCCGCGGCCTATTTTTGGCACACGGAGGGCCCTCGCAAAGTCTCGCGCCATTCCGAGTCCGGCGGACGAAGTTGGCCATCCCCACCCCCCAAGGCTATAGCCCACCCGTTTTTGTGGCTTTTTTCCGCTGGACGAACTTGGCGCCCCGGCCATCGGGCGGTTATTTTTGGGTGCGGCTATGCTCGCTGCCTATTTCTGGTACACGGAGGCCCCTCGCAAAGGCTCGCGACATTCCGAGTCCTGCGGACGAAGTGGGCCATCCCCACCCCCCAAGGCTATAGACCACCCGTTTTTGTGGCCTTTTTCCGCTGGACGAACTTGGCACCCCAGACTTCGGGCCGGTATTTTTAGGCGCGGCTGTGGTTACGGCCTATTTTTGGCACACGGAGACGCCTCGCAAAGTCTCACGCCATTCCGAGTCCGGCGGACGAAGTTGGCCAGCCCCACCCCCCAAGGCTGTAGCCCACCCGTTTTTGTGGCCTTTTTCCGCTGGATGAACTTGGCGCCCCGGCCTTCGGGCGGGTATTTTTGGGCGCGGCTGTGCCCGCGGACTATTTTTGGCACACGGAGGGGCCACGCAAATTCTCGCGCCATTCCGAGTCCGGCTGACGAACTTGGCCAGCTCAACGCCCCAAGGCTATAGCCCACCCGTTTTTGTGGCCTTTTTCCGCTGGACGAACTTGGCACCCCGGACTTCGGGCCAGTATTTTTGGGAGCGGCCTTGGTTGCGGCCTATTTTTGGCTCACGGAGGCGCCTCGCAAAGTCTCACGCCATTCCGAGTCCGGCGGACGAAGTTGGCCAGCCCCACCCCCCAAGGCTATAGCCCACCCGTTTTTTGGCCATTTTTCCCCTGGACGAACTTGGCGCCCCGGCCTTCGGGCGGTTATTTTTGGGCGCGCCTGTGCCCGCGGCCTATTTTTTGCACACGGAAGCCGTTCGCAAAGTCTCGCCCCATTCCGA
Source organism: Citrus sp. QX-2021 (assembly GCA_030444885.1). Taxonomy (NCBI): domain Eukaryota; kingdom Viridiplantae; phylum Streptophyta; class Magnoliopsida; order Sapindales; family Rutaceae; genus Citrus; species Citrus sp. QX-2021. The sequence continues at coordinate 38,129 of JAUJEF010000493.1, read as the reverse complement.
GTCCGGCGGACGACGTTGGCCAGCCCCTCCCCCCAAGGCTATAGCCCACCCGTTTTTTGGCGATTTTTCCGCTGGACGAACTTGGCGCCCTGGCCTTCGGGCGGTTATTTTTGGGCGTGGCTGTGCCCGCGGCTTATTTTTTGCACGCGGAAGCCGCTCACAAAGTCTCGCCCCATTCCGAGTCCGGCGGACGAAGTTGGCCAGCCCATCCCCCCAAGGCTATAGCCCACCCGTTTTTTGGCCAGCCCCCCCCCCCAAGGCTATACCCCACCCATTTTTGTGGCCTTTTTCCGCTGGACGAACTTGGCGCCCCGGTCTTCGGCGGTTATTTTTCGGCGTGGCTGTGCCCACAGTTTATTTTTGGCACACGGAGGCTGTACGCAAAGTCTCGCCTCATTCCGAGTCCGGCGGACGAACTTGGCCAGCCCACCCCCCAAGGCTATAGCCCACCCGTTTTTGTGGCCTTTTTCCGCTTGACGAACTTGGCGCCCCGGCATTCGGACGATTATTTTTGGGTACGGCTGTGCCCGCGGCCTATTTTTGGCACATGGAGGCCGCTCGCAAAGTCTTCCCCCATTCCGAGTCCGGCGGACGAACTTGGCCAGCCCCACCCCCCAAGGCAAAAGCCCACCCGTTTTTGTAGCCATTTTCCGCTGGGCGAACTGGGCGCCTCAGCCTTCGGGCAGTTATTTTCAGGTGCGGCTGTGCCCGCAGCGTATTTCTGGCAGAGGGAGGCTGTTTGCAAAGTTCGTCCCATTCCGAGTCCGGCGGACGAACTTGGCCAGCCGCACCCCCCAAGGCTATAGCCCACCCGTTTTTGTGGACTTTTTCCACTGGACGAACTTGGCGCCCTGGCCTTCGGGCAGTTATTTTTGGGCGCGGCTGTGCCTGCGGACTATTTTTGGCACACGGAGGCCGCTCGCAAAGTCTCGCCCCATTCCGAGCCCGGCGGACGAAGTTGGCCAGCCCCACGCCCCAAGGCTATAGCCCACCCATTTTTGTGGCCCTTTTCCGCTGGAGAAACTTGGCTCCCCAGCCTTCGGGCGGTTATTTTTATACGCGGCTGTGTCCGCGGCCCATTTTTGGCACACGGAGGCTGCTCGCAAAGTCTCACACCATTCTGAGTCCTGCGGACGAACTTGGCCAGCCCCACCCCCCAAGCCTATAGCCCACCCGTTTTTGTGGCCTTTTTCCGCTGGACGAACTTGGCGCCCATCCTTCGGGCGGTTATTTTTGGGCGCGGCTGTGCCCGCGGCCTATTTTTTTCACACGGAAGCCGCTCGCAAAGTCTCACCCCATTCTGAGTCCGGCGGACGAACTTGGCCAGCGCCACCCCCCAAGGCTATAGCCCACCCGTTTTTGTGTCCTTTTTCCGCGGGATGAACTTGGCGCCACGGTCTTCGGGTGGTTATTGTTGGGAGCGGCTGTGCCCACGCCCTATTTTTGGTACACGGAGGCCGCTCGCAAAGTCTCGCGCGATTCCGAGTCCGGCGGACGAAGTTGGCCATCCCCACCCCCCAAGGCTATAGCCCACCCGTTTTTGTGGCCCTTTTCCGCTGGAGAAACTTGGCTTCCCGGCCTTCGGGAGGTTATTTTTATACGCGGCTGTGCCTGCGGCCTATGTTTGGCACACAGAGGCCGCTCGCAAAGTCTCACCCCATTCTGAGTCCGGCGGACGAACTTGGCCAGCCCCATCCCCCAAGATTATAGCCCACCCGTTTTTGTGGCCTTTTTCCGCTGGACTAACTTGGCGCCCAGCCTTCGGGCCGTTATTTTTGAGCGCGGCTGTGCCCGGGGCCTATTTTTGGCACACGGAGGCCGCTCGCAAAGTCTCGCCCCATTCCGAGTCCGGCGGACGAACTTGGCCAGCCCCCCCCAAGGCTATAGCCCACCCGTTTTTGTGGCCTTTTTCCACTGGACGAACTTGGCGCCCCGGCCTTCGGGTGGTTATTTTAGGGTGCGGCTGTCCCCGCGGCCTATTTTTGGCACACGGAAGCCGCTCGTAAAGTCTCACCCCATTCTGAGTCCGGCGGACGAACTTGGCCAGCCCCACCCCCCAAGGTTATAGCCCACCCGTTTTTGTGGCCTTTTTCCGCTGGACGAACAGGGTGCCCCGTCCTTCGGGCGGTTATTTTTGGGCGCGGCTGTGACCGCGGCCTATTTTTGGCACACGGAGACCGCTCGCAAAGTGTCGTCCCATTCCGAGTCCGGCGGATGAACTTGGGCAGCCCCACCCGCCAAGGCTATAGCCTAGCCGTTTTTGTGGCCTTTTTCCGCTGGACGAACTTGGCGCCCCGAACTTGGGGCTGTTATTTTTTATTGCGGCCGTGCCCGCGGCTTATTTTTGGCACACGGAGGCTGCTCGCAAAGTCTCGCCCCATTCCGAGTCCGGCGGACGAACTTGGCCAGCCCCCCCCAAGGCTATAGCCCACCCGTTTTTGTGGCCTTTTTCCACTGGACGAACTTGGCGCCCCGGCCTTCGGGTGGTTATTTTAGGGTGCGGCTGTCCCCGCGGCCTATTTTTGGCACACGGAAGCCGCTCGTAAAGTCTCACCCCATTCTGAGTCCGACGGACGAACTTGGCCAGCCCCACCCCCCAAGGCTATAGCCCACCCGTTTTTGTGCCCTTTTTCCGCGGGATGAACTTGGCGCCACGGTCTTCGGGTGGTTATTGTTGGGAGCGGCTGTGCCCGTGGCCTATTTTTGGTACACGGAGGCCACTCGCAAAGTCTCTCCCCATTCCGAGTCCGGCGGAGGAACTTGGCCAGCGCCACTGCCCAAGGCTAGAGCCCACTTGTTTTTGTGGCCTTTTTCCGCTGGATGAACTTGGCCAACCCCACCCCCCAAGGCTATAGCCCACCCGTTTTTGTGGCCATTTTCCGCTGGACGAACTTGGCGCCCCAGCCTTCGCGGGTTATTTTTGGGCGCGGCTGTGCCCGCGGCCTATTTTTGGCACATGGAGACCGCTCGCAAAGTCTCGTCCCATTTCGAGTCCGGCGGACGAACTTGGGCAGCCCCACCCCCAAAGGCTATAGCCCACCCGTTTTTGTCGCTATTTTCCGCTAGACGAACTTGGCGCCCGAGCCTTCGGGCGGTTATTTTTGGGCGCGGCTGTACCCGGGGCCTATTTTTGGCACACGGAGGCTGCTCGTAAAGTCTCGCCCCATTCCGAGTCCGGCTGACGAACATGGCGAGTCCCACCCCCCAAGGTTATTGCCCACCCGTTTTTGTGGCCTTTTTCCGCTGGACGAACTTGGTGCCCCGTCCTTCGGGCGGTTATTTTTGGGCACGGCTGTGCCCGCGGCCTATTTTTGGCACACGGAGACCGCTCGCAAAGTCTCGTCCCATTCCGAGTCCGGCGGAAGAACTTGGCCAGCCCCACCCGCCAAGGCTAAAGCCTAGCCGTTTTTGTGGCCTTTTTCCGCTGAACGAATTTGGCGCCCCGAACTTCGGGCTGTCATTTTTTATTGCGGCCGTTCCCGCGGCCTATTTTTGGCACACGGAGGCCGCTCGCAAAGTCTCGCCCAATTCCGAGTCCGGCGGACAAACTTGGCCAGCCCCCTGTGCTATACCCCACCCGTTTTTGTGACCTTTTTCCGCTGGACGAACTTGGCGCCCCGCCTTCGGGTGGTTATTTTAGGGTGCGGCTGTCCCCGCAGCCTATTTTTGGCACACGGAAGACTCTCGCAAAGTCTCACCCCATTTTGAGTCCGGCGGACGAACTTGGCCAGCCCCACCCCCCAAGGCTGTAGCCCACCCGTTTTTGTGTCCTTTTTGCGCGGGAAGAACTTGGTGCCACGGTCTTCGGGCAGTTATTGTTGGGAGCGGCTGTGCCCGCGGCCTATTTCTGGCACACGGAGGTCGCTCGCAAAGTCTCGCCCCATTCCGAGTCCGGCGGAGCAACTTGGCCAGCGCCACCCCCCAAGGCTATAACCCACCCGTTTTTGTGGCCCTTTTCCGCTGGACGAACTTGGCGCCCCGGCCTTCGGGTGATTATTTTAGGGTACGGCTTTCCCCGCGGCCTATTTTTAGCACACGGAAGCCGCTCGCAAAGTGTCACCCCATTCTGAGTCCGGCGGACGAACTTGGCCAGCCCCACCTCCCAAGGCTATAGCCCACCCATTTTTGTGGCCTTTTTCCACTGGACGAACTTGGCGCCCCGGTCTTCGGGTGGTTATTTTAGGGTGCGGCTGTCCCCGCGGCCTATTTTTGGCACACGGAAGCCGCTCGCAAAGTCTCACCCCATTCTGAGTCCGGCGGACGAACTTGGCCAGCCCCACCCCCCAAGGCTATAGCCCACTCGTTTTTGTGTCCTTTTTCCACGGGATGAACTTGGCGCCACGGTCTTCGGGTGGTTATTGTTGGGAGCGGTTGTGCCCGCGGCCTATTTTTGGTACACGGAGGCCACTCGCAAAGTTTCGCCCCATTCCGAGTCCGGCGGAGGAACTTGGCCAGCGCCACCGCCAAGGTCAGAGTACTCGTTTTTGTGGCCTTTTTCCGCTGGATGAAATTGGCCAACCCCACCCCCCAAGGCCATAGCCCACCCATTTTTTTGGCCATTTTCCGCTGGACGAACTTGGCGCCCCAGCCTTCGGGCGGTTATTTTTGGGCGCGGCTGTGCCCGCGGCCTATTTCTGGCACAGGGAGGCCGATCACAAAGTCTCGTCCCATTCCGAGTCCGGCGGATGAACTTGGCCAGCCCCACCCCCCAAGGCTATAGCCCACCCGTTTTTGTCGCCATTTTCCGCTTGACGAACTTGGCGCCCGAGCCTTCGAGCGGTTATTTTTGGACACGGCTGTGCCCGCGGCCTATTTTTGGCACACGGATACCGCTCGCAAAGTCTCGCCCCATTCCGAGTCCGGCGGACAAACTTGGCCAGCCCCCCCCAGGCTATACCCCACCCGTTTTTGTGGCCTTTTTCCGCTGGACGAACTTGGTGCCCCGGCCTTCGGGTGGTTATTTTAGGGTGCGGCTGTCCCCACGGCCTATTTTTGGCACACGGAAGCCGCTCGCAAAGTCTCACCCCATTTTGAGTCCGGCGGACGAACTTGGCCAGCCCCACCCCCCAAGGCTATAGCCCACCCGTTTTTGTGTCCTTTTTGCGCGGGACGAACTTGGCGCCACGGTCTTCGGGCGGTTATTGTTGGGAGCGGCTGTGCCCACAGCCTATTTCTGGCACACGGAGGTCGCTCGCAAAGTCTCGCCCCATTCCGAGTCCGGCGGAGGAACTTGGCCAGCGCCACCCCCCAAGCCTATAACCCACCCGTTTTTGTGGCCTTTTTCCGCTGGACGAACTTGGCGCCACGGTCTTCGGGCGGTTATTCTTGGAAGCGGCTGTGCCAGCGGCCTATTTTTGGTACACAGAGGCCGCTCGCAAAGTCTCACCCCATTCCGAGTCCGGCGGAGGAACTTGGCCAGCGCCACCCGCCAAGGCTATAGCCCACCCGTTTTGTGGCCTTTTTCCGCTGGACGAACGTGGCCAACCCCACCCCCCAAGGCTATAGCCCACCCGTTTTTGTGGCCATTTTCTGCTGGACGAACTTGGTGCCCCAGCCTTCGGGGGTTAGTTTTGTGCACGGCTGTGCCCGCGGCCTATTTTTGGCACACGGATACCGCTCGCAAAGTCTCGCCCCATTCCGAGTCCGGCGGACAAACTTGGCCAGCCCCCCCCAGGCTATACCCCACCCGTTTTTGTGGCCTTTTTCCGCTGGACGAACTTGGTGCCCCGGCCTTCGGGTGGTTATTTTAGGGTGCGGCTGTCCCCACGGCCTATTTTTGGCACACGGAAGCCGCTCGCAAAGTCTCACCCCATTTTGAGTCCGGCGGACGAACTTGGCCAGCCCCACCCCCCAAGGCTATAGCCCACCCGTTTTTGTGTCCTTTTTGCGCGGGACGAACTTGGCGCCACGGTCTTCGGGCGGTTATTGTTGGGAGCGGCTGTGCCCACAGCCTATTTCTGGCACACGGAGGTCGCTCGCAAAGTCTCGCCCCATTCCGAGTCCGGCGGAGGAACTTGGCCAGCGCCACCCCCCAAGCCTATAACCCACCCGTTTTTGTGGCCTTTTTCCGCTGGACGAACTTGGCGCCACGGTCTTCGGGCGGTTATTTTTGGACGCGGCTGTGCCCGCGGCCTATTTTTGGCACACGGAGGCCGCTCGCAAAGTCTCGCCCCATTCCGAGTCCGGCGGAAGAACTTGGCCAGCCCCACCCCCCAAGGCTATAGCCCACCCGTTTTTGTGGCCATTTTCTGCTGGACGAACTTGGTGCCCCAGCCTTCGGGGGTTAGTTTTGTGCACGGCTGTGCCCGGGGCCAATTTTTGGCACACGGAGGCCTCTCGCAAAGTCTCACCCCATTCCGAGTCCGGCGGACGAACTTGGCCAGTCCCACCCCCCAAGGTTATAGCCCACCCGTTTTTGTGGCCTTTTCCGCTGGACGAACTTGGTGCCCCGTCCTTTGGGCGTTTTTTTTTTGGCGCGGCTGTGCCCGCAGCCTATTTTTGGCACACAGAGACCGCTCGCAAAGTCTCATCCCATTCCGAGTCCGGCGGACGAACTTGGCCAGCCCCACCCCCCAAGGCTATAGCCTAGCCGTTTTTGTGGCCTTTCCGCTGGACGAACTTGGCGCCCTGAACTTCGGGCTGTCATTTGTTATTGCGGCAGTGCCCACGGCCTATTTTTGGCACACGGAGGCCGCTCGCAAAGTCTCGTCCCATTCCGAGTCCGGCGGATGAACTTGGCCAGCCCCACCCCCCAAGGCTATAGCCCACCCGATTTTGTGGCCATTTTCCGCTGGACGAACTTGCCGCCCCAGCCTTCGGGCGGTTATTTTTGGGTGCGGATGTCCCCGCGGCCTATTTTTGGCACACGGAAGCTACTCGCAAAGTCTCACCCCATTCTAAGTCCGGTGGACGAACTTGGCCAGCCCCAAACCCCAAGGCTATAGCCCACCCGTTTTTGTGTCCTTTTTCCGCGGGATGAACATGGCGCCACGGTCTTCGGGTGGTTATTGTTGGGAGCGGCTGTGCCCGCGTCCTATTTTTGGTACACGGAGGCCGCTCGCAAAGTCTCGCTCCATTCCGAGTCCGGCGGAGGAACTTGGCCAGCGCCACACCCCAAGGCTATAGCCCACCCGTTTTTGTGGCATTTTTCCGCTGGACGAACTTGGCTCCCCGGCATTCGGGCGGATATTTTTGGGCGCGGCTGTGCTAGTGGCCTATTTTTGGCACACGGAGGCCGCTCGCAAATCTAGCCCCATTCCGAGTCCGGCGGACGAAGTGGGCCAGCCCCACCCCCCAAGCCTATAGCCCACCCGTTTTTGTGGCCTTTTTCCGCGGGATGAACTTGGTGCCCCGGCCTTCGGGCAGTTATTTTTGAGCGCGGCTGTGCCCGAACTTGGCCATTCCCACCCCCCAAGGCTATAGCCCAGCCGTTTTTGTGGACTTTTTCCGCTGGACGAACTTGGTGCCACGGCCTTCGGGGGTTTATTATTGGCCGCGGCCGTGCCCGCGGCCTATTTTTGGTACACGGAGGACGCTTGCAATGTCTCGCCCCATTCCGAGTCCGGCGGACGAACTTGGCGGGCCCCACACCCCAAGGCTATAGCCCACCCGTTTTTGTGGCATTTTTCCGCTGGACGAACTTGGCGCCCCGGCCTTCGGGCAGATATTTTTGGGCGCGGCTTTGCTAGTGTCCTATTTTTGGCACACGGAGGCCGCTCGTAAAGTCTCGCCCCATTCCGAGTCTGGCAGACAAACTTGGCCAGCCCCACCCCCCAAGGCTATAGCCCTCCCGTTTTTGTGGGCTTTTTCCCCTGGACGAACTTGGCGCCCCGGCCTTCGGGCGGTTATTTTTGGGCGCGGCTGTGCCCGCGGCCTATGTTTGGCACATGGAGGCTGGTCGCAAAGTCTCACCCCATTCCGAGTCCGGCGGACGAACATGGCCAGCCCTACCCCCCAAGGCTATAGCCCACCCGTTTTTGTGTCCTTTTTCCGCTGGACGAACATGGTGCCCCGGCCTTCGGTTTGTTATTTTTGGTCGAGGCTGTGTCCGCGGCCTATTTTTGGCACACGGAGGCCGCTCGCAAAGTCTAGCCCCATTCCGAGTCCGGCGGACGAACTTGGCCAGCCCCACCCCCCAAGGCTATAGCCCACCCGTTTTTGTGGCCTTTTTCCCCTGGATGAAATTGGCAACCCGGCCTTCGGGCGGTTATTTTTGGGTGCGGCTGTGCCCGCGGCCTTTTTTTGGCACATGGAGGCCGCTCGTAAAGTCTCGCCCCATTCCGAGTCTTGCGGAGGAACTTGGCCAGCCCCACCCCCCAAGGCTATAGCCCACCCGTTTTTGTGGCCTTTTTCCGCTGGACGAACTTGGCGCCCCGGCCTACGGGCGGTTGTTTTTGGCCGCGGCTGTGCCCATGGAATATTTTTGGTAAACGGAGGCCGCTCGCAAAGTCTCACCCCATTCCTAGTCCGGCGGACGAACTTGGCCAGCCCTACCCACGAAGGCTATAGCCCACCCGTTTTTGTGGCCTTTTTCCGCTGGACGAACTTCGCGCCCGCCTTCGGGTGGTTTTTTTTGGCATGGTTGTGCACGCGGCCTATTTTTGGCACACGGAGGCCGCTTGCAAAGTCTCATCCCATTCCGTGTCCGGGGGACGAACTTGGCCAGCCCCACCCCCCAAGGCTATAGCCCATCCATTTTTGTGGCCTTCTTTCGCTGGACGAACTTGGCGCCCCGGCCTTCGGGCCCTTGTTTTGGGGTGCGGCTGTGCCCGCAGCCTATTTTTGGCCCACGGAGGCCGCTCGTAAAGTCTTGCCCCATTCCGAGTCTAGCGGACGAACTTGGCCAGCACCACCCCCCAAGGCTATAGCCCACCCGTTTTTGTGGCCTTTTTCCGCTGGACGAACTTTGCGCCGCGGCCTTCGGGCGGTTATTTTTGGGCGCGGCTGTGGCCGCGGCCTATTTTTGGCACACGGAGGCCGCTCCCAAAGTCTCGCCCCATTCCGAGTCCGGCGGACGAACTTGGCCAGCCCCACCCCCCAAGGCGATAGACCACCCGTTTTTGTGGCCTTTTTCCGCTGGACGAACTTGGCGCCCCGGCCTTCGGGCGGTTATTTTTGGGCGTGGCTGTGCCCATGGCCTATTTTTCGTAAACGGAGGCCGGTCGCAAAGTCTGGCCAAATTCCGAGTCCGGCGGACGAACTTGGCCAGCCCTACCCACCAAGGCTATAGCCCACCCGTTTTTGTGGCCTTTTTCCGCTGGACGAACTTGGCGCCCGCCTTCGGGTGGTTATTTTTGGCATGGCTGTGTCCGCGGCCTATTTTTGGCACACGGAGACCGCTTGCAAAGTCTCATCCCATTCCGTGTCCGGAGGACGAACTTGGCCAGCCCCACCCACCAAGGCTATGGCCTACCCATTTTTGTGGCCTTCTTTCGCTGGACGAACTTGACGCCCCGGCCTTCGGGCCATTGTTTTGGGGTGCGACTGTGCCCGCAGCCTATTTTTGGCCCACGGAGGCCGCTCGCAAAGTCTTCCCCATTCCGAGTCCGGCGGACGAACTTGGAAAGCCCCACCCCCCAAGGCTATAGCCCACCCGTTTTTGTGGCCTTTTTCCGCTCGACGAACTTGGCGCCCCGGCCTTCGGGCGGTTATTTTTGGGCGCGGCTGTGCCCATGGCCTATTTTTGGTAAACGGAGGACGCTCGCAAAGTCTCGCCCCATTCCGAGTCCGGCGGACGAACTTCGCCAGCCCTACCCACGAAGGCTATAGCCCACCCGTTTTTGTGGCCTTTTTCCGCTGGACGAACTTGGCGCCCGCCTTCGGGCCCTTATTTTTGGGTGCGGCAGCGCCCGCAGCATATTTTTGGCACATGGAGGCCGCTCGCAAAATCTTGCTCCATTCCGAGTTCGGCGGACGAACTTGGCCAGCCCCACCCCCCAAGGCTATAGCCCACCCGTTTTTGTGGCCTTTTTCCGCTGGACGAACTTGGCGCCCCGGCCTTCGGGCGGTTATTTTTGGACGCAGCTGTGCCCGTGGCCTATTTTTGGCACACGGAGGCCGCTCGTAAAGTCTAGCCGCATTCCGAGTCCGGCGGACGAACTTGGCAGGCCCCACCCCCCAAGGCTATAGCCCACCCGTTTTTGTGGCCTTTTTCCGCTGGACGAACTTGGCAACCCGGCCTTCGGGCGGTTATTTTTGGGTGCGGCTGTGCCCGCGGCCTATTTTTGGCACATGGGGGCCGCTCGTAAAGTCTCACCCCATTCCGAGACCGGCGGACGAACTTGGCCAGCCCCACCCACCAAGGCTATAGCCCACCCGTTTTTGTGGCCTTTTTCCGCTGGACAAACTTGGCGCCCCGGCCTTCGGGCGGTTATTTTTGGACGCGGCGGTGCCCGCGTCGTATTTTTGGCACATGGACGCCCCTCGCAATGTTTCGCGCCATTCCGAGTCCGGCGGACGAAGTGGGCCAGCCCCACCCCCCAAGGCTATGGTCCACCCGTTTTTGTGGCCTTTTTCCGCTGGACGAACTTGGCGCCCCGGCCTTCGGGCGGTTATTTTTGGGGGCGGCTGCGCCCACGCCCTATTTTTGGCACACGGAGGCCCCTCGCAAAGTCTCGCGCCATTCCTAGTCCGGCGGACGAAGTGGGCCAGCCCCACCCCCCAAGGCTATAGCCCACCCGTTTTTGTGGCCTTTTTCCGGTAGACGAACTTGGCGCCCCGGCCTTCGGGCGGTTATTTTTGGACGCGGCTCTGTCCACGGCCTATTTTTGGCACACAGAGGCCCCTTGTAAAGTCTCGCGCCATTCCGAGTCCGGCGGACGAAGTGGGCCAGCCCCACCCCCCAAGGCTATAGCCCACCCGTTTATGTGGCCTTTTTCCGCTGGACGAACTTGGCGCCCCGGCCTTCGGCCGGTTATTTTTGGGCGCGGCGGTGCCCGCGGCCTATTTTTGGCACATGGACGCCCCTCGCAATGTTTCGCGCCATTCCGAGTCCGGCGGACGAAGTTGGCCAGCCCCACCCCCCAGGGCTATGGTCCACCCATTTTTGTGGCCTTTTTCCGCTGGACGAACTTGGCGCCCCGGCCTTCGGGCGGTTATTTTTGGGGGCGGCTGCGCCCACGCCCTATTTTTGGTACACGGAGGCCCCTCGCAAAGTCTCGCGCCATTCCTAGTCCGGCGGACGAAGTGGGCCAGCCCCACCCCCCAAGGCTATAGCCCACCCGTTTTTGTGGCTTTTTTCCGGTAGACGAACTTGGCGCCCCGGCCTTCGGGCGGTTATTTTTGGACGCGGCTGTGTCCATGGCCTATTTTTGGCACACGGAGGCCCCTCGTAAAGCCTCGCGCCATTCCGAGTCCGGCGGACGAAGTGGGCCAGCCCCACCCCCCAAGGCTATAGCCCACCCGTTTATGTGGCCTTTTTCCGCTGGACGAACTTGGCGCCCCGGCCTTCGGCCGGTTATTTTTTGGCGTGGCTGTGCCCGCGGCCTATTTTTGGCACACGGAGGCCGCTCGTAAAGTCTCGTCCCATTCCGAGTCCGGCGGACGAAATTGGCTAGCCCCACCCCCAAAGGCTATAGCCCACCCGTTTTTGTGGCCTTTTTCCGCTGGACGAACTTGGCGCCCCGGCCTTCGGGCCGTTATTTTTGGGTGCGGCTGTGCCCGCGGCCTATTTTTGGCACACGGAGGCCCCTCGCAAAGTCTCGCGCCATTCAGAGTCCGGCGGACGAAGTGGGCCAGCCCCACCCCCAAGGCTATAGCCCACCCCCAAGGCTATAGCCCACCCGTTTTTGTGGCCTTTTTCCGCTGGACGACCTTGGCGCCCTGGCCTTCGAGCAGTTATTTTTGGGCGCGGCTGTGCCCACGGCCTATTTTTGGCAAACGGAGGCCCCTCGCAAAGTCTCACGCCATTCCGAGTCCGGCGGACGAAGTTGGCCAGCCCCACCCCCCAAGGCTATGGCCCACCCGTTTTTGTGGCCATTTTCCGCTGGACGAACTTGGGGCCCCGGCCTTGGGGAGGTTATTTTTTGGTGCGGCTGTGCCCGCGCCCTATTTTTGGCACACGGAGGCCCCTCGCAACGTCTTGCGCCATTCCGAATCCGGCGGACGAAGTTGGCCAGCCCCACCTCCCAAGGATATAGCCCACCCGTTTTTGTGGCCTTTTTCCGCTGGACGAACTTGGCGCCCCGGCCTTCGGGTGGTTATTTTTGGGTGCGGCTGTGCCCGCGGCCTATTTTTGGCACACGGAGGCCCCTCGTAAAGTCTCGTGCCATTCCGAGTCCGGCGGACGAAGTGGGCCAGCCCCACCCCCCAAGGCTATAGCCCACCCGTTTATGTGGCCATTTTCCGCTGGACGAACTTGGCGCCCCGGCCTTCGGCCAGTTATTTTCTGGCGTGGCTGTGACCGCGGCCTATTTTTGGCACACGGAGGCCCCTCGTAAAGTCTCGCGCCATTCCGAGTCCGGCGGACGAAGTTGGCCAGCCCCACCCCCCAAGGCTATGGCCCACCCGTTTTTGTGGCCATTTTCCGCTGGACGAACTTGGCGCCCCGGCCTTTGGGCGGTCATTTTTGGGCGCATCTGTGCCTGCGGCCTATTTTTGGCACACGGAGGCGCCTCGCAACGTCTTACGCCATTCCGAATCCGGCGGACGAAGTTGGCTAGCCCCACCTCCCAAGGATATAGCCCACCCGTTTTTGTGGCCTTTTTCCGCTGGACGAACTTGGCGCCCCGCCCTTCGGGCGGTTATTTTTGGGGGCGGCGGTGCCCGCGGCCTATTTTTGGCACACGGAGGTCCCTCGAAAAGTCTCGCTCCAGTCCGAGTCCGGCGGACGAAGTGGGCCAGCCCCACCCCCCAAGGTTATAGCCCACCCGTTTTTGTGGCCTTTTTCCGCTGGACAGACATGGCGCCCCGACCTTCGGGCGGTTATTTTTGGGCTCGGCTGTGCCCGCGGCCTATTTTGTTTACACGGAGGGCCCTTGCAAAGTCTCGCGCCATTCCGAGTCCGGCGGATGAAGTTGGCCATCCCCACCCCCCAAGGCTATAGCCCACCCGTTTTTGTGGCCTTTTTCCGCTGGACGAACTTGGCGCCCCGGCGTTTAGGCGGTTATTTTTTGGCGCGGCTGTGCCCGCGACCTAGTTTTGGCACACGGAGGGCCCTCATAAGGTTTCGCGCCATTCCGAGTCCGGCGGACGAATTTGGCCAGCCCCACCCAACAAGGCTATAGCCCACCCATTTTTGTGGCCTTTTTCCGCGGGACGAACTTGGCGCCCCGGTCTTCGGGTGGTTATTTTTGGACGCGGCTGTGCCCGCGGCCTATTTTTGGCACACGGAGACCCCTCGCAAAGTATCGCGCAATTCCGAGTGCGGCGGACGAAGTTGGCCAGCCCCACCCCCAAAGGCTATAGCCCACCCGTTTTTGTGGCCTTTTTCCACTGGACAAACTTGGCGCCCCGGCCTTCAAGCGGTTATTTTTGGGCGCGGCTGTGCCCACGTCCTATTTTTGGCACATGGAGGGCCTCGTACAGTCTCGCTCCATTCCGAGTCCGGCGGACGAAGTCCGCCAGCCCCACCCCCCAAGGCTATAGCCCACCATTTTTGAGGCCTTTTTCCGCTGGACGAACTTGGCGCCCCGGCGTTCAGGCGGTTATTTTTTGGCACGGCTGTGCCTGCGACCTATTTTTGGCACACGGAGGGCCCTCATAAGGTTTCGCGCCATTCCGAGTCCGGCGGACGAATTTGCCCAGCCCCACCCAACAAGGCTATAGCCCACCCATTTTTGTGGCCTTTTTCCGCGGGACGAACTTGGCGCCCCGGTCTTCGGGTGGTTATTTTTGGACGCGGCTGTGCCCGTGGCCTATTTTTGGCACACGGAGGCCCCTCGCAAAGTATCGCGCCATTCCGAGTGCGGCGGACGAAGTTGGCCAGCCCCACCCCCAAAGGCTATAGCCCACCCGTTTTTGTGGCCTTTTTCCACTGGACAAACTTGGCGCCCCGGCCTTCAAGCGGTTATTTTTGGGCGCGGCTGTGTCCACGTCCTATTTTTGGCACATGGAGGGCCCTCGTAAAGTCTCGCTCCATTCCGAGTCCGGCGGACGAAGTCGGCCAGCCCCACCCCCCAAGGCTATAGCCCACCAGTTTTTGAGGCCTTTTTCCGCTGGACGAACTTTCGCCCCGGCCTTCGGGCGGTTATTTTTGGGCGCGGCTGTGCCCGGGGCCTTTTTTAGCACACGGAGGCTCCTCGCAAAGTCTCGTGCCATTCCGAGTCCGGCAGACGAAGTTGGCCAGCCCCACCCCCCAAGGCTATAGCCCACCCGTTTTTGTGGCCTTTTTCCGCTGTACGAACTTGGCGCCCCGGCCTTCGGGCAGTTATTTTTGGGCGCGGCTGTGGCCGCGGCTTATTTTTTTCACACGGAGGGCCCTCGCAAAATCTCGCGCCATTCCGAGTCCGGCGGACGAAGTTGGCCAGCCCCACCTCCCAAGGATATAGCCCACCCGTTTTTGTGGCCTTTTTCCGCTGGACGAACTTGGCGCCCCGCCCTTCGGGCGGTTATTTTTGGGCGCGGCTGTGTCCGCGGCCTATTTTTGGCACACGGAGGGCCCTCGCAATGTCTCGCTCCAGTCCGAGTCCGGCGGACGAAGTTGGCCAGCCCTACCCCCCAAGGCTATAGCCCACCCGTTTTTGTGGCCTTTTTCCGCTAGACGCACTTGGCGCCCTGGCCTTCGGGCGGTTACTGTTGGGCGCGGCTGTGCCTGTGGCCTATTTTTGGCACACGGATGGCCCTCGCAAAGTCTCGCGCCATTCCGAGTCCGGCGGACGAAGTTGGCCAGCCCCACCCCCAAGGCTATAGCCCACCCGTTTTTGTGGCCATTTTCCGCTGGACGAACTTGGCGCCCCGGCCTTCGGGCTGTTATTTTTGGGCTCGGCTGTGCCCGCGGCCTATTTTGTTCACACAGAGGGCCCTCGCAAAGTCTCGCGCCATTCCGAGTCCGGCGGACGAAGTTGGCCAGCCCCACCCCCCAAGGCTATAGCCCGCCCGTTTTTGTGGCCTTTTTCCGCTGGACGCACTTGGCGCCCTGCCCTTCGGGCGGTTATTGTTGGGCGCGGCTGTGCCTGTGGCCTATTTTTGGCACACGGATTGCCCTCGCAAAGTCTCGCGCCATTTCGAGTCCGGCGGACGAAGTTCGCCAGCCCCACCCCCAAGGCTATAGCCCACCCGTTTTTGTGGCCATTTTCCGCTGGACGAACTTGGCGCCCCGGCCTTCGGGCAGTTATTTTTAGGCTCGCCTGTGCCCGCGGCCTATTTTGTTCACACGGTGGGCCCTCGCAAAGTCTCGCGCCATTCCGAGTCCGGTGGACGAAGTTGGCCAGCCCCACCCCCCAAGGCTATAGCCCACCTGTTTTTGTGGCCTTTTTCCGCTGGACGAACTTGGCGCCCCGGCCTTCGGGCGGTTATTTTTGGCACACGGAGGGCCCTCGCAAAGTCTCGCTCCATTCCGAGTCCGGCGGACGAAGTTGGCCAGCCCTACCCCCCAAGGCTATAGCCCACCCGTTTTTGTGGCATTTTTCCGCTGGACGAACTTGGCGCCCCGGCCTTCGGGCAGTTATTTTTGGGCGCGGCTGTGCCCGTGGCCTATTTTTGGCACACGGAGGGCCCTCGTAAAGTTTCGCGCCATTCCGAGTCCGGCGGACGAAGTGGGCCAGCCCCACCCAACAAGGCTTTAGCCCACCCGTTTTTGTGGCCTTTTTCCGCGGGACGAACTTGGCGCCCCGGTCTTCGGGTGGTTGTTTTTGGATGCGGCTGTGCCCGTGGCCTATTTTTGGCACATGGAGGCCCCTCGCAAAGTCTCGCGCCATTGCCAGTGCGGCGGACGAAGTTGGCCAGCCCCACCCCCCAAGGCTATAGCCCACCCGTTTTTGTGGCCTTTTTCCGCTTGATTTAACTTGGCGCCCGGACTTCGGCACTTATTTTTGGGCTCGGCTGTCCCCGCGGCCTATTTTTTTCACACGGAGGGCCCTCGCAAAGTCTCGCGCCATTCCGAGTCCGGCGGACGAAGTTGGCCAGCCCCACCTCCCAAGGCTATAGCCCACCCGTTTTTGTGGCCTTTTTCCGCTGGACGAACTTGGCGCCCCGGCCTACGGGCGGTTATTTTTGGGCGCGGCTGTGCCCGCGGCCTATTTTTGGCACCCGGAGGCCCCTCACAAAGTCTCGCGCCATTCCGAGTGCGGCGGACGAAGTGGTAAAGCCCCACCCCCAAAGGCTATAGCCCACCCGTTTTTGTGGCATTTTTCCGCTGGACGAACTTGGCGCCCCGGCCTTCGGGCAGTTATTTTTGGGCGCGGCTGTGCCCGTGGCCTATTTTTGGCACACGGAGGGCCCTCGTAAAGTTTCGCGCCATTCCGAGTCCGGCGGACGAAGTGGGCCAGCCCCACCCAACAAGGCTATAGCCCACCCGTTTTTGTGGCCTTTTTCCGCGGGACGAACTTGGCGCGCCGGTCTTCGGGTGGTTATTTTTAGACGCGGCTGTGCCCGTGGCCTATTTTTGGCACACGGAGGCCCCTCGCAAAGTCTCGCGCAATTGCCAGTGCGGCGGACGAAGTTGGCCAGCCCCACCCCCCAAGGCTATAGCCCACCCGTTTTTGTGGCCTTTTTCCGCTTGACGAACTTGGCGCCCCAGACTTCGGGCACTTATTTTTGGGCTCGGCTGTCCCCGCGGCCTATTTTTTTCACACGGAGGGCCCTCACAAAGTCTCGCGCCATTCCGAGTCCGGCGGACGAAGTTGGCCAGCCCCACCTCCCAAGGCTATAGCCCACCCGTTTTTGTGGCCTTTTTCCGCTGGACGAATTTGGCGCCCCGGCCTTCGGGCGGTTATTTTTGGTACACGGAGGGCCCTCGCAAAGTCTCGATCCATTCCGAGTCCGGCTGACGAAGTTGGCCAGCCTCACCCACCAAGGCTATAGCCCACCCGTTTTGTGGCCTTTTTCCGCTGGACGAACTTGGCGCCCCGGCCTTCGGGCGGTTATTTTTGGGAGCGACTGTGCCCGCAGCCTATTTTTGGCACACGGAGGGCCCTCGTAAAGTTTCGCGCCCTTCCGAGTCCGGCAGACGAAGTTGGCCAGCCCCACCCAATAAAGCTATAGCCCACCCGTTTTTGTGGCCTTTTTCCGCGGGACGAACTTGGCGCCCCGGCCTTCGGGCGGTTATTTTTGGGTGCGGCTGTGCCTGCGGCCTATTTTTGGCACACGGAGGCCCATCGCAAAGTCTCGTGCCATTCCGAGTCCGGCGGACGAAGTTGGCCAGCCCCACCCTCCAAGGCTATAGCCCACCCGTTTTGTGGCCTTTTTCCGCTGGACGAACTTGGCGCCCCGGCCTTCGGGCGGTTATTTTTGGGAGCGACTGTGCCCGCGGCCTATTTTTAGCACACGGAGGGCCCTCGTAAAGTTTCCCACCCTTCCGAGTCCGGCAGACGAAGTTGGCCAGCCCCACCCCCCAAGGCTATAGCCCACCCGTTTTTGTGGCCTTTTTCCGCAGGACGAACTTGGCGCGCCCGGCCTTTGGGCGGATATTTTTGGGCGCGGCTGTGCCCGCGGCCTATTTTTGGCATACGGAGGCCCCTCGTAAAGTCTCGCGCCATTCCCAGTCCGGCGGACGAAGTTGGCCAGCCCCATCCTCCAAGGCTATAGCCCACCCGTTTTTGTGGCCTTTTTCCGCTGGACGAACTTGGCAACCCGGACTTCGGGCGGTTCTTTTTGGGCGCGGCTGTGCCCGCGGCCTATTTTTGGCACACGGAGGCCCCTCGCAAAGTCTCGTGCCATTCCGAGTCCGGCGGGCGAAGTTGGCCAGCCCCACCCCCCAAGGCTATAGCCCACCCGTTTTTGTGGCCTTTTTCTGCTGGACGAACTTGGCTCCCCGGGCTTCGGGCGGTTATTTTTGGGTTGCTGTGCCCGCGGCCTATTTTTGGCACACGGAGGCCCCTCGCAAATTCTCGCGCCATTCCGAGTCCGGCGGACGAAGCGGGCCAGCCCCACCCCCCAAGGCTATAGGCCACCCGTTTTTATGGCCTTTTCCCGCTGGACGAACTTGGCGCCCCGGCCTTCGGGCGGTTCTTTTTGGGCGCGGCTGTGCCCGCGGCCTATTTTTGGCACACGGAGGCCCCTCGCAAAGTCTCGTGCCATTCCGAGTCCGGCGGGCGAAGTTGGCCAGCCCCACCCCCCAAGGCTATAGCCCACCCGTTTTTGTGGCCTTTTTCCGCTGGACGAACTTGGCGCCCCGGCCTTCGGGCGGTTATTTTTGGGCTCGGCTGTGCCCGCGGCCTATTTTGTTCACGCGGTGGGTCCTCGCAAAGTCTCGCGCCATTCCGAGTCCGGCGGACGAAGTGGGCCAGCCCCACCCCCCAAGGCTATAGCCCACCCCTTTTTGTGGCCTTGTTCCGCTGGACGAACTTGGCGCCCCGGCCTTCGGGCGTTTATTTTTAGGCACGGCTGTGCCCGCGGCCTATTTTTGGCACAAGGAGGGCCCTCGTAAAGTTTCGCGCCATTCCGAATCCGGCGGACAAAGTTGGCCAGCCCCACCCAACAAGGCTATAGCCCACCCGTTTTTGTGGCCTTTTTCCGCTGGACGAACTTGGCGGCCCGGCCTTCGGGCACTTATTTTTGGGCTCGGCTGTCCCCGTGGCCTATTTTTTTCCCACGGAGGGCCCTCCCAAAGGCTCGCGCCATTCCGAGTCCGGCGGAAGAAGTTGGCCAGCCCCACCTACCAAGGCTACAGCCCACCCGTTTTTGTGGCCTTTTTCGGCTGGACAAACTTGGCGCCCCGGCCTTCGGGCAGTTATTTTTGGGTGCGGCTGTGCCCACGGCCTATTTTTGGCACACAGAGGCCGCTCGCAAAGTATCGCCGCATTCCGAGTCCGGCGGACGAACTTGGCCAGCCCCACCCCCCAAGGCTATAGCCCACCCGATTTTGTGGCCTTTTTCCGCTGGACGAACTTGGCGGCCCGGCCTTCGGGTTGTTATTTTTGGTCGCGGCTGTGCCCGCGGCCTATTTTTGGAAGGCGGAAGCTGCTCGCAAAGTCTCATCCCATTCCAAGTCCGACGTACGAACTTGGCCAGCCCCACCCCCCAAGGCTATAGCCCACCCGTTTTTGTGGCCTTTTTCCGCTGGACGAACTTGGCGCCCAGGGCTTTGGGCAGTTATTTTTGTACACGGCTGTGTCCGCGGCCTATTTTTAGCACACGGAGGCTGCTCGCAAAGTCTCGTACCATTCCGAGTCCAGCGGACGAACTTGGCCAGCCCCACCCCCCAAGGCTATAGCCCACCCGTTTTTCTGGACTTTTTCTGCTGGACGAACTTGGCGCCCCGGCCTTCGGGCGGTTATTTTTGGGCACGGCTGTGCCCGCGGTCTATTTTTGGCACACCGAGGCTGCTCGCGAAGTCTCGTCCAATTCCGAGTCGGGCGGACGAACTTGACCAGCCCCACCCCCCAAGGCTATAGCCCACCCGTTTTTGTGGCCTTTTTCCGCTGGACGAACTTGGCGCCCCGGCCTTCGGGTGGTTATTTTTATGGGCGGCTGTAACTGCAACCTATTTTTGGCGCACAGAGGCCGCTCGCAAAGTCTCGCCCCATTCCGAGTCCGGCAGACGAACTTGGCCAGCCCCACCCCCCAAGGCTATAGCCCACCCGTTTTTGTGGCCTTTTTCCGCTGGACGAACTTGGCGGCCCGGCCTTCGGGTCGTTATTTTTGGTCGCGGCTGTGCCCGCGGCCTATTTTTGGAACGCGGAAGCTGCTCGCAAAGTCTCGTCCCATTCCGAGTCCGACGTACGAACTTGGCCAGCCCCACCCCCCAAGGCTATAGCCCACCCGTTTTTGTGGCCTTTTTCCGCTGGACGAACTTGGCGCCCAGGACTTCGGGCAGTTATTTTTGTACGCGGCTGTGCCCGCGGCCTAGTTTTAGCACACGGGGCAGCTCGCAAAGTCTCGTACGATTCCGAGTCCGGCGGACGAACATGGCCAGCCCCACCCCCCAAGGCTATAGCCCACCCGTTTTTCTGGACTTTTTCCGCTGGATGAACTTGGCGCCCCGGCCTTCGGGCGGTTATTTTTGGGCACGGCTGTGCCCGCGGTCTATTTTTGGCGTACTGAGGCTGCTCACAAAGTCTCGTCCCATTCCGAGTCGAGCGGACGAACTTGGCCAGCCCCACCCCCCAAGGCTATAGCCCACCCGTTTTTGTGGCCTTTTTCCGCTGGTCGAACTTGGCGCCCCGGCCTTCGGGTGGTTATTTTTATGCGCGGCTGTAACTGCGGCCTATTTTTGACGCACGGAGGCCGCTCGCAAAGTTTCGTCCCATTCCGAGTCCGACGGACGAGTTTGGCGAGCCCCACCCCGCAAAGCTATAGCCAACCCGTTCTTGTGGCCTATTTCCGCTGGACGAGCTTGGCGCCCAGGGCTTCGGGCATTTATTTTTGTGCGCGGCTGAGCCCGCATCCTATTTTTTGCACACGGAGGCCGCTCGCAAAGTCTCGTCCCATTCCGAGTCCGGCGGACAAACTTGGCGAGCCCCACCCCCAAAGGCTATAGCCCACCCGTTTTTGTGGCCTTTTTCCGCTGGACGAACTTGGCACCCCGGCCTTCAGGTGGTTATTTTTGGGCGCGACTGTGCCCTTGGCCTATTTTTGGCACACGGAGGCCGCTCGCAAAGTCTCACCCCATTCCGAGTCCGGCGGACGAATTTGGCGCCCTGGCCTTCGGGTGGTTATTTTTGGGCGCGGCTGTGCCCTTGGCCTATTTTTGGCACACGGAAGCCGCTCGCAAAGTCTCGCCCCATTCCGAGTCCGGCGGACGAACTTGGCGCCCTGGCATTCGGGTGGTTATTTTTGGGCGTGGCTGTGCCCTTGGCCTATTTTTGGCACACGGAGGCCGCTCGCAAAGTCTCGCCACATTCCGAGTCCGGCGGACGAACTTGGCGCCCTGGCATTCGGGGGGTTATTTTTGGGCGCGGCTGTTCCCGCAGCCTATTTTTGGCACACGGAGGCCGCTCGCAAAGTCTCATCCCATTCCGAGTCCGGCGGACGAACTTGGCCAGCCCCACCCATAGGACTATAGCCTACCCATTTTTGTGGCAATTTTCTGCTGGACGAACTTGGCAACCCGGCCTTCGGGTGGTTTTTTTTTGGTGTGGCTGTGCCCGCAGCCTATTTTTTGTACTTGGAGGCCACTCACAAAGTCTCGTCCCATTCCGAGTCCGGCGGATGAACTTGGCCAGCCCCACCCCCGAAGGCTATAGCTCATCCGTTTTTGTGCCCTTTTTCCGCTGGACGAACTTGGTACCCCGGCCTTCGGGAGGTTATTATTGGGCGCGGCTATGCCCGCGGCCTATTTTGGGCACACGGATGCCGCTCGAAATGTCTCGTCCTATTCCGAGTCCGGCGGACGAGCTTGGCCAGCCCCCCCCCCCAAGGCTATAGCCCACCCATTTTTGTGGCCTTTTTCCGCTGGAAGAAATTTGGCGCCCCTGCCTTCGGGTGGTTATTTTTGGGCACGGCTGCATCCGTGGCCTATTTTAGGCAAATGGAGGCCACTCACAAAGTCTCGTCCCATTCCGAGTCCGGCGGACGAACTTGGCCAGCCCCACCCCCCAAGGCTATAGCCCACCCGTTTTTGTGGCAATTTTCTGCTGGACGAACTTGGCAACCCAGCCTTCGGGCGGATTTTTTTCGCGTGGCTGTGCCTGCAGCCTATTTTTGGAACACGGAGGCCACTCGCAAATTCTCGTCCCATTCCGAGTCCGGCGGACGAACTTGGCCAGCCCCACCCCCCAAGGCTATAGCCCACCCGTTTTTGAGCCCTTTTTCCACTGGACGAGCTTTGTGCCCCGGCCTTCGGCGGTTATTTTTGTTCGCGGCATTGTCCGTGGCCTATTTTTGGCACACGGCGACCGCTTGCAAATTCTCGTCCCATTCCGAGTCCGGCGGACGAACTTGGCTAGCCCCACCCCCCAAGGCTATAGCCCATCTGTTTTTGTGCCCTTTTTCCGCTGGACGAACTTGGTACCCCGGCCTTCGGGAGGTTATTATTGGGCGTGGCTGTGCCCGCAGCCTATTTTTGGCCCACGGAGGCCGCTTGCAAAGTCTCGTCCCATTCCGAGTCCGGTGCACGAACTTGGCTAGCCCCACCCCCCAAGGCTATAGCCCATCCGTTTTTGTGCCCTTTTTCCGCTGGACGAACTTGGTACCCCGGCCTTCGGGAGGTTAATTCTGGGCGCGGCTGCATCCATGGCCTATTTTTGGCACACAGAGGCCGTTCGCAAAGTCTCGTCCGATTCCGAGTCCGGCGGACGAACTTGGCCTGCCCCACCCCCCAAGGATATAGCCCACCCGTTTTTGTGGCAATTTTCCGCTGGACGAACTTGGTAACCCGGCCTTCGGGTGGTTTTTTTTTGGCGTGGCTGTGCCCGCAGCCTATTTTTGGCACACGGAGGCCACTCGCAAAGTCTCGTCCCATTCCGATCCCAGCGGACGAACTTGGCCAGCCCGACTCCCGTGACTATAGCCCACCTGCTTTTGTGGACTTTTCCGCCGGATGAACTTGGCGCCCGGCGTTTGGGTGGTTATTTTTGGACGCGGCTGTGACCGCGGCCTATTTATGGCACACAGAGGCCGCTCGCAAAGTCTCATCCCATTCCGAGTCCAGCGGACGAACTTGGCCAGCCCCACCCCCCAAGGCTATAACCCACCCGTTTTTGTGGCCTTTTTCCGCTGGACGAACTGGGCGCCCCGGCCATCGGGGGGTTATTTTTGGGCGCGGCTGTGTCCGCGGCCTATTTTCGGCACACGGAGGCCGCTCGTAAAGTCTCGTCCCATTCCGAGTCCGGCGGACGAAATTGGCTAGCCCCACCCCCAAAGGCTATAGCCCACCCGTTTTTGTGGCCTTTTTCCGCTGGATGAACTTGGCGCCCCGGCCTTCGGGCGGATATTTTTGGGTGCGGCTCTGTCCGTGGCCTATTTTTGGCACATGGAGGCCGTTCGCAAAGTCTCGCCCCATTCCGAGTCCGGCGGACGAACTTGGCCAGCCCCACCCCCCAAGGCTATAGCCCACCCATTTTTGTGGCCTTTTTCTGCTGGACGAACTTGGCTCCCCGGCCTTCGGGCGGTTATTTTTGGGCGAGGGTGTGCCCGAGGCATATTTTTGACACACGGAGGCCGCTCGCAAAGTCTCATCCCATTCCGAGTCCGGCGGACGAACTTGGCCAGCCCCACCCCCCAAGGCTATAGCCACCCGTTTTTGTGGCCTTTTTCCGCTGGACGAACTTGGCGCCCGGGCCTTCGGGCGGTTAATTTTGGTCGCGGCTGTGCCCGCGGCCTATTTTTGTAACACGGTGGCCGCTCACAAAGTCTCGCCCCATTCCGAGTCCGGCGGACGAACTTGGCCAGCCCCACCCCCCAAGGCTATAGCCCACCCGTTTTTGTGCACTTTTTCCGCTGGACGAACTTGGCGCCCCGTCCTTCGGGCGGTTATTTTTGGGCGCGGCTATGCTCACGGCCTATTTTTGGCACACGGAGGCCACTCACAAAGTCTCGCCCATTCCGAGTCCGGCGGATGAACTTGGCCAGCCCCACACCCCAAGGCTATAGCCCACCCGTTTTTGTGGCCTTTTTCCGCTGGACGAACTTGGCGCCCCGGCCTTCGACCGGTTATTTTTCCGGTGCGGCTGTGACCGCGGCCTATTTTTGGCTCATGGAGGCCGCTCGCAAAGTCTAGCCCCATTCCGAGTCCGGCGGACGAACTTGGCCAGCCCCACACCCCAAGGCTATAGCCCACCCATTTTTGTGGCCTTTTTCTGCTGGACGAACTTGGCTCCCCGGCCTTCGGGCGGTTATTTTTGGGCGAGGGTGTGCCCGAGGCATATTTTTGACACACGGAGGCCGCTCGCAAAGTCTCGTCCCATTCCGAGTCCGGCGGACGAACTTGGCCAGCCCCACCCCCCAAGGCTATAGCCACCCGTTTTTGTGGCCTTTTTCCGCTGGACGAACTTGGCGCCCGGGCCTTCGGGCGGTTAATTTTGGTCGCGGCTGTGCCCGCGGCCTATTTTTGTAACACGGTGGCCGCTCACAAAGTCTCGCCCCATTCCGAGTCCGGCGGACGAACTTGGCCAGCCCCACCCCCCAAGGCTATAGCCCACCCGTTTTTGTGCACTTTTTCCGCTGGACGAACTTGGCGCCCCGTCCTTCGGGCGGTTCTTTTTGGGCGCGGCTGTGCCCGCGGCCTATTTTTGGCACACGGAGGCCGCTCGCAAAGTCTAGCCCCATTCCGAGTCCGGCGGACGAACTTGGCCAGCCCCACACCCCAAGGCTATAGCCCACCCGTTTTTGTGGCCTTTTTCCGCAGGACGAACTTGGCGCCCCGGCCTTCGGGCTGTTATTTCTCAGTGCGGCTGTGCCCGCGGCATATTATTGGCTCACGAGGACGCTCACAAAGTCTCGTCCCATTCCGAGTCCGGCGGACGAACTTGGCCAGCCCAAACCCCCAAGGCTATAGCCCACCCGTTTTTGTGGCCTTTTTCCGCTGGACAAACTTGGCTCCCATGCCTTCGGGCGGTTCTTTTTGGGCGCGGCTGTGCCCGCGGCCTATTTTTGGCACACGGAGGCCGCTCGTAAAGTCTCACACCATTCCGAGTCCGGCGGTCGAACTTGGACAGCCCCAACCCCCCAAGGCTATAGCCCACCCGTTTTTGTGGCCTTTTTCCGATGGACGAACTTGGCGCCCCGGCCTTCGGGCGGTTATTTTTCGGCGTGGCCATGTCCGCAGCCTATTTTTGGTACACGGAGGCCGCTCGCAAAGTCTCGCCCCATTCCGAGTCCGGCGGACGAACTTGGCCAGCCCCACACCCCAAGGCTATAGCCCACCCGTTTTTGTGCCCTTTTTCCGCAGGACGAACTTGGCGCCCCGGCCTTCGGGCTGTTATTTCTCAGTACGGCTGTGCCCGCGGCATATTATTGGCTCACGGAGGACGCTCACAAAGTCTCGTCCCATTCCGAGTCCGGCGGACGAACTTGGCCAGCCCAAACCCCCAAGGCTATAGCCCACCCGTTTTTGTGGCCTTTTTCCGCTGGACGAACTTGGCTCCCATGCCTTCGGGCGGTTCTTTTTGGGCACGGCTGTGCCCGCGGCCTATTTTTGGCACACGGAGGCCGCTCGTAAAGTCTCACCCCATTCCGAGTCCGGCGGTCGAACTTGGACAGCCCCACCCACCAAGGCTATAGCCCACCCGTTTTTGTGGCCTTTTTCCGCTGGACGAACTTGGCTCCCATGCCTTCGGGCGGTTCTTTTTGGGCGCGGCTGTGCCCGCGGCCTATTTTTTGCACACGGAGGACGCTCGCAAAGTCTCACCCTTTTCCGAGTCCGGCGGACGAACTTGGCCTGCCCTACCCCCCAAGGCTATAGCCCACCCATTTTTGTGGCCTTTTTCCGCGGGAAGAACTTGGCTCCCCGGCCTTCGGGCGGTTTTTTTTGGGCGCGGCTGTGACCGCAGCCTATTTTTGGCACACGGAGGCCGTTCGCAAAGTCTTGCCCCATTCCGAGTCCGTCGGACGAACTTGGGCAGCCCTACCCCCGAAGGCTATAGCCCACCCGTTTTTGTGGCCTTTTTCCGCTGGACGAACTTGGCGCCCCGGCCATCGGGCGGTTATTTTTTAGCGCAGCTGTGCCCGCGGTCTATTTTTGGCACACGGAGGCCGCTCGTAAAGTCTCGCCCCATTTCGAGTCCGGCGGACGAACATGGCCAGTCCCACCCCCCAAGGCTATAACCCACCCGTTTTTGTGGCCTTTTTCCGTTGGGCGAACTTGGCGCCCCGGCGTTCGGGGAGGTAATTTTTGGGCGCGGCTGTTCCCGACGCCTATGTTTGGCACACGGAGGCCACTCGCAAAGTCTCACCCCATTCCGAGTCCGGCGGACTAACTTGGCCAACCCCACCCCGCAAGGCTATAGCTCACCCGTTTTTGTGGCCTTTTTCCGCTGGACGAACTTGGCGCCACGGTCTTCGGGCGGTTATTTTTGTGCGCGGATGTGTCCGCGGCCTATGTTTGGCACACGGAGGCCGCTCGCAAAGTCTCACCCCATTCCGAGTCCGGCGGACGAACTTGGGCAGCCCTACCCCCCAAGGCTATAGCCCACCCGTTTTTATGGCCTTGTTCCGCTGGATGAACTTGGCACCCCGGCCTTCGGGCGGTTATTTTTCGGCGCGTCTGTGCCCGCGGCCAATTTTTGGAACACAGAGGCCACTCGAAAAGTCTCGCCCCATTGCGAGTCCGGCGGACGAACTTGACCTGCCACACCCCCCAAGGCTCTAGCCCACCCGTTTTTGTGGCCTTTTTCCGCTGGACGAACTTGGCGCCCCGGCCTTCGGGCAGTTATTTTTGTGCGAGGCTGTGCCCGCGGCCTATTTTTGGCGCACGGAGTACGCCGCAGTCTCTCCCCATTGCGAGTCCGGCGGACGAACTTGGCCAGCCCCACCCACCAAGGCTATAGCCCACCCGTTTTTGTTGCCTTTTTCCGCTGGACGAACTTGGTGCCCCGGCCTTCAGGCAGTTATTTTTTGGTGCGGCTGTGTCCATGGCCTATTTTTGGCACACGGTGGCCGTTCGCAAAGTGTCGCCCCATTCCGAGTCCGGCAGACGAACTTGGCCGGCCCAACCCCCCAAGGCTATAGCCCACCCGTTTTTGTGGCTTTTTTCCTCTGGACGAACTTGGCGCCCCGGCCTTTGGTCGGTTTTTTTTTATTCAGGCTGTGCCTACGGCCTATTTTTGGCACACGGAGGCCGCTCGCAAAGTCTCGCCCCATTCCGAGTCCGGCGGACGAACTTGGGCAGCCCCACCCGCCAAGGCTATAGCGAACCCGTTTTTGTGGCCTTTTTCGGCTGAACGAACTTAGCTCCCCGGCCTTCGGGCAGTTATTTTTGGGTGCGGCTGTGCCCGTGGCCTATTTTTGGCACACAGAGGACGCTAACAAAGTCTCACCCCATTCCGAGTCCGGCGGACGAACTAGGCCAGCCCCACACCCCAAGGTTATAGCTCACCCGTTTTTGTGGCCTTTTTCCGCTGGACGAACTTGGCGCCACGGTCTTCGGGTGGTTATTGTTGGCGCGGCTGTGCCTGCGGCCTGTTTTTGGCACATGGAGGCCGCTCGCAAAGTCTCACCCAATTCCGAGTCCGGCGGACGAACTTGACCTGCCACACCCTCCAAGGCTCTAGCCCACCCGTTTTTGTGGCCTTTTTCCACTGGACGAACTTCGCGCCCCGGCCTTCGGGCAGTTATTTTTGTGTGAGGCTGTACCCGCGGCCTATTTTTGGTGCACGGAGGCCACTCGCAAAGTCTCGCCCCATTCCGTGTCCGGCGGACGAACTTGGCCAGCCCCACCCACCAAGGCTATAGCCCACCCGTTTTTGTGGCCTTTTTCCGCTGGACGAACTTGGCGCCCCGGCCTTCAGGCGGTTATTTTTGGGCGCGGCTGTTCCTGCGGCCTGTTTTTGGCACATGGAGGCCACTCGCAAAGTCTCGCCCAATTCCGAGTCCGGCGGACGAACTTGACCTGCCACACCCCCCAAGGCTCTAGCCCACCCGTTTTTGTGGCCTTTTTCCACTGGACGAACTTGGCGCCCCGGCCTTCGGGCGGTTATTTTTGGGTGCGGCTGTGCCCGTGGCCTATTTTTAGCACACGGAGGACTCTAACAAAGTCTCACCCCATTCCGAGTCCGGCGGACGAACATGGCCAGCCCCACCCCCCAAGGCTATAGCCCACCCGTTTTTGTGGCCTTTTTCAGCTGGACGAACTTGGCGCCCCGGCCTTGGGGCGGTTATTTTTGGGCACGGCTGTGGCCGAGGACTATTTTTGACACACGGAGACCGCTCCCAAAGTCTCGCCCCATTTCGAGTCCGGCGGACGAACTTGGCCAGCCCCACCCCCCAAGGCTATAGCCCACCCGTTTTTGTGCCCTTTTTCCGCTGGTCGAACTTGGCGCCCCGGCCTTCGGGCGGTTATTTTTGGGCGTGTGTGTGCCCACGGCCTATTTTTGGCGTACAGAGGCTGCTCGCAAAGTCTCTTCCCATTCCAAGTCCAGCGGACGAACTTGGCCAGCCCCACCCCCCAAGGCTATAGCCCACCCGTTTTTGTGGCCCTTTTTCCGCTGGACGAACTTGGCGTCTCGGACTTCGGGCGGTTATTTTTGGACGCGGCTGTGCCCGCGGCCTATTTTTGGCACAGGGAGGCCGCTCGCAAAGTCTCGCCCCATTCCGAGTCCGGCGGACGAACATGGCCAGCCCCACCCCCCAAGGCTATAGCCCACCCGTTTTTGTGGCCTTTTTCTGCTGGACAATGTTGGCGCCCCGGCCGTCGGGCCGTTATTTTTGGGCGCGGCTGTGGCCGCGGCCTATTTTTGGCACACGGAGGCTGCTCGCAAAGTTTTATCCCATTCCGAGTCCGACGGACGAAGTTGGCGAGCCCCACCCCCCAAGGCTATAGCCCACCCGTTTTTGTGGCCTTTTTCCGCTAGACGAACTTGGCGCCCTGGCCTTCGGGTGGTTATTTTTGGACGCGGCTGTGCCCACGGCCTATTTTTGGCACATGGAGGCCGCTCGCAAAGTCTCGTCCCATTCCGAGTCCGGCGGACGAACTTGGCCAGCCCCACCCCCCAAGGCTATAGCCCACTCATTTTTGTGGCCTTATTCCGCTGGACGAACTTGGCGCCCCGGCCTTCGGGCGGTTATTTTTGGGCGCGGCTGTGCCCGAAGCCTATTTTGGACACACGGAGGCCGCTCGCAAAGTCTCGCCCCATTCCTAGTCCGGCGGACGAACATCGCCAGCCCCACCCCCCAAGGCTATAGCCCACCCGTTTTTGTGGCCTTTTTCCGCTGGATGAAATTGGCAGCCCGGCCTTCGGGCGGTTATTTTATGGCGTGGCTGTGCCCGCGGCCTATTTTTGGTACACGGAGGCCGCTCGCAAAGTCTCGTCCCATTCCAAGTCCGGCGGATTTAACTTGGCCAGCCCCACCCCAAGCGTTTGTAGCCCACCCGTTTTGTGGCCTTTTTCCGCTGGACGAACTTGGCGCCCGGTCTTCGGTGGTTAGTTTTTGGTGCGGCTGTGCCGGTGGCCTATGTTTGGCACACGGACGCCGCTCGCAAAGTCTCGTCCCATTCCTAGTCCGGCGGACGAAGTTGGCCAGCCCCACCCCCCCAGGCTAAAACTACCCGTTTTTGCGGCCTTTTTCCGCTGGACGAACTTGGCGCCCCGGACTTCGGGTGGTTATTTTAGGGCGCGGCTGTGCCCGTGGCCTATTTTTGGCACACAGAGGCCACTCGCAAAGTCTCACCCCATTCCGAGTCCGGCGGACGAACTTGGCCAGCCCCACCCCCCGAGGCTATGGCCCACCCGTTTTTGTGGCCTTTTTCCGCTGGACGAACTTGGCGCCCCGGCCTTCGGGCTGTTATTTTTGGGCGCAGCTGTGCCCGCGGCCTATTTTTGGCACACAGATGCCGCTCGCAAAGTCTCGTCCCATTCCGAGTACGGCGCACGAACTTGGCCAGCCCCACCCCCCAAGGCTATCGCCAACCCGTTTTTGTGGCCTTTTTCCTATGGATGAAATTGGCGCAATGGCCTTCGGGCTGTTATTTTTGGGCGCGGCTGTTCCTACCGCCTATTTTTGGCACACCGAGGCCTCACGCAAAGCCTCGCCCCATTCCGAGTCCGGCGGACGAACTTGGCCAGCCCCACCCCCCGAGGCTATTGCCTACCCGTTTTTGTGGCCTTTTTCCGCTGGACGAACTTGGCGCCACGGCCTTCGGGCTGTAATTTTTTGGCGCGGCTGTGTCCGGGGCCAATTTTTCGGCACATGGAAGCCGCCGCAAAGTCTCATCCCATTCCGAGTCCGGGACGACGAACTTGGCAAGACCCACCCCCCAAGGCAATAGCCCACCCGTTTTTGTGGCCTTTTTCCGCTGGACGAACTTCGCGCCCCGGCCTTCGGGGAGTTATTTTTGGGCGCGACTGTGCCCGCGGCCTATTTTTGGTACACAGAGGCCGCTCGCAATGTCTCGCCCCATTCCGAGTCCGGCGGAGGGACTTGGGCAGCCCCACCCCCAAGGCTATAGCACACCCGTTTTTGTGGCCTTTTTCCGCTGGACGAACTTGGCTACCCGGCCTTCGGGTGGTTATTTTTGGGTGCGGCTGTGCCTGCAGCCTAATTTTGGCACAGGGAGGCCGCTCGCAAAGTCTCATCCCATTCCGAGTCCGGTGGACAAACTTGGCCAGCACCACCTCTCAAGGCTATAGTCCACCCGTTTTTGTGGCCTTTTTCCGCTGGTCGAACTTGGCGCCCCGGACTTCGGGTGGTTATTTTTGGGCGCGGCTGTGCCCGTGGCCTAGTTTTGGCACACAGAGGCCACTCGGAAAGTCTCGCCCCATTCCGAGTCTGGCGGACGAACTTGGACAGCCCCACCCCCCGAGGCTATAGCCCACCCGTTTTCAAGGCCTTTATCCGGTGGACGAACTTGGCGCCTCGGCCTTCGGGCTGTAATTTTTTGGCGCGGCTGTGTCCGTGGCCAATTTTCAGCACATGGAAGCCGCTGTAAGTCTCATCCCATTCCGAGTCCGCGGACGAACTTGGCCAGCGCCACCCCCAAGGCAATAGCCCACCCGCTTTTGTGGCCTTTTTCCGCTGGACGAACTTGGCCACCCGGCCTTCGGGTGGTTATTTTTGGTGCGGCTATGCCTGCAGCTTATTTTTGGTACAGGAGGCCGGCCTGCAAAGTCTCATCCCATTCCGAGTCCGGTGGACAAACTTGGCCAGCACCACCTCCCAAGGCTATAGCCCACCCGTTTTTGTGGCCTTTTTCCGCTGGACGAACATGGCACCCCGGACTTCGGGTGGTTATTTTTTGGGCGTGGCTGTGCCCGCGGTCTATTTTTGGCACACAGAGGCCGCTCGCAAAGCCTCGCCCCATTCCGAGTCCGGCGGACGAACTTGGCCAGCCCCACCCCCCAAGGATATAGCCCACCCGTTTTTATGGACTTTTTCCGCTGGACGAACTTGGCGCATCGGCCTTCGGGCGGTTATTTTTGGGCGCGGCTGTGCCCGCGGCTGATTTTTGGCGTACGGAGGCTGCTCGCAAAGTCTCGTCCCATTCCGAGTCCGGCGGACGAACTTGCCCAGCGCCACCCCCCAAGGCTATAGCCCACCCGTTTTTGTGGCCTTTTTCCGCTGGACGAACTTGGCGCCCCGGCCTTCGGGGCGTTATTTTTGGGCGTAACTGTGCTCGCGGCCTATTTTTGGCACACAGAGGCCGCTCGTAAAGTCTCGCCCCATTCCGCGTCCGGCGGAGGGACTTGGGCAGCCCCACCCCCCAAGGCTATAGCCCACCCGTTTTTGTGGCCTTTTTCCGCTGGACACACATGGCGACCCGGCCTTCGGGTGGTTATTTTTGGGTGCGGCTGTGCCTGCAGCCTATTTTTGGCACAGGGAGGCCGCTCGCAAAGTCTCGTCCCATTCCGAGTCCGGTGGACAAACGTGGCCAGCACCACCTCCCAAGGCTATAGCCCACCTGTTTTTGTGGCCTTTTTCCGCTGGACGAACTTGGCGCCGCGGACTTCGGGTGGTTATTTTTGGGCGCGGCTGTGGCCGCGGCCTAGTTTTGGCACACGGAGGCTGCTCGCAAAGTCTCACCCCATCTGAATCCGAGTCCGCTGACGAACTTGGCCAGCCCCCAAGGCTATAGCCCACCTGCTTTGTGGCCTTTTTCCGCCGGACGAACTTGGCGCACCGGCCTTCGGGCGGTTATTTTGGGGCGCAGCTGTGCCCGCGGCCGATTTTTGGCGTAAGGAGGCTGCTCGCAAAGTCTCGTCCCATTCCGAGTCCGGCGGACGAACTTGGCCAGCGCCACCCCCCAAGGCTATTGCCCACCCGTTTTTGTGGCCTTTTTCCGCTGGACGAACTTGGCGCCCCGGCCTTCGGGGCATTATTTTTCGGCGCGACTGTGTCCGCGGCCTATTTTTGGCACACAGAGGCCGCTCGCAAAGTCTCACCCCATTCCGAGTCCGGCCAACCCCCCAAGGCTATAGCCCACCCGTTTTTGTGGCCTTTTTCCGCTGGACGAACATGGCGCCCAGGACTTCGGGTGGTTATTTTTTGGGCGCGGCTGTGCCCGCGGCCTATTTTTGGCACACAGAGGCTGCTCGCAAAGTCTCGCCCCATTCCGAGTCCGGCGGACGAAGTTGGCCAGCCCCACCCCCTAAGGCTATAGCCCACCCGTTTTTGTGGACTTTTTCCGCTGGACGAACTTGGCGCACCGGCCTTCGGGCGGTTATTTTTGGGCGCGGCTGTGCCCGCGGCCGATTTTTTGCGTACGGAGGCATCTCGCAAAGTCTCGTCCCATTCCGAGTCCGGTGGAAAAACTTGGCCAGCACCACCTCCCAAGGATATAGCCCACCCGTTTTTGTGGCCTTTTTGCGCTGGACGAACTTGGCAGCCCGGCCTTCGGGCAATTATTTTTGGGCGGGGCTGTGCCCGAGGCCTATTTTTGGCACACGGAGGCCGCTCGCAAAGTCTCGTCCTATTCCGAGTCCAGCTGACAAACTTGGCCAGCCTACCCCCCAAGGCTATAGCGCACCCGTTTTTGTGGGTTTTTTCCGCTGGACGAACTTGGCGCCCTGGCCTTCGGGCGGTTATTTTTGGGCGCAGCTGTGCCCGCCGTCTATTTTTGGAACACGGAGGCCGCTCGCAAAGTCTCGCCCCAATCCGAGTCCGGCGGACGAACTTGGCCAGCCCCACCCCCCAAGGCTATAGCCCACCCGTTTTTGTGGCTTTTTCCGCGGGACGAACTTGGCGCCCCGGCCTTCGGTGCGTTAGTTTATGGCGCGACTGTGCCCGCGGCGTATTTTTGGCACACAGAGGATGCTCGTAAAGTCTCGCCCCATTCCGAGTCCGGCGGAGGGACTTGGGCAGCCCCACTCCCCAAGGCTATAGCCCACCCGTTTTTGTGGCCTTTTTCCGCTGGACGAACTTGGCGACCCGGCCTGCGGGTGGTTATTTTTGGGTGCGCCTGTGCCTGCAGCCTATTTTTGGCACAGGGAGGCCGCTCGCAAAGTCTCGTCCCGTTCCGAGTCCGGTGGACAAACTTGGCCAGCACCACCTCCCAAGGCTATAGCCCACCCGTTTTTGTGGCCTTTTTCCGCAGGACGAACTTGGCGCCCCGGAGTTCGGGTGGCTATTTTTGGTCGCGGCTGTGCCCGTGGCATATTTTTGACACACAGAGGCCGCTCGCAAAGTCTCGCCCCATTCCGAGTCCGGCGGACGAACTTGGCCAGCCCCAACCCCCGAGGCTATAGCCCACCCGGTTTTGTGGCCTTGTTCCGAGGGACGAAATTGGCGCCCGGCTTCGGGCTGTAATTTTTTTGGCGCGACTATGCCTGTGGCTAATTTTTGGCACATGGAAGCCGCTTCACAAAGTGTCGCCCCATTCCGAGTCCGCGGACGAACTTGGGCCAGCCCCACCCCCAAGGGTATAGCCCACCCGTTTTTGTGGCCTTTTTCCGCATGACAAACTTGGCGCCCCGGCCTTCGGGCGGTTATTTTTGGGCCCAGCTGTGCCCGCAGCCTATTTTTGGCACACGGAGGCTGCTCACAAAGTCTCGCGGAATTCCGAGTCCGGCGGATGGACTTGGCCAGCCCCAACCCCCAAGGCTATAGCCCACCAGATTTTGTGGCCTTTTTCCGCTGGACGAACATGGCGCCCCAGCCTTCGGGGGGTCATTTTTGGGCACGGCTGTGGCCGAGACTTATTTGTGGCACACGGAAGCCGTTCGCAAAGTCTCATGCGATTCCGAGTCCGGCGGACGAACTTGGCCAGCCCCACCCACCAAGGCGATAGCCCACCCGTTTTTGTGGCCTTTTTCCGCTGGACGAACTTGGCGCACCGGCCTTCGGGCTGTTATTATTGGTCGCGGCTGTGCCCGCGGCCTATTTTTGGCACACGGAGGACGCTCGCAAACTCTCATCCTATTCCGAGTCCGGCGAACGAACTTGGCCGGTCCCACCCCCCAAGGCTATAGCCCACCCGTTTTTGTGGCCTTTTTCCGCTGGACGAACTTGGCGCCCCTGCCTTCAGGCCGTTATTTTTGGGCGCAGCTGTGCCCACGGCCTATTTGTGGCACACGGAGGCCGCTCGCAAAGTCTCATCCGATTCTTAGTCCGGCGGACGAACTTAGCCAGCTCCACCCCCCAAGGCTATAGCCCACCCGTTTTTGTGGCCTGTTTCCGCTGGACGAACTTGGCGCCCCGCCCTTCGGGCTATTATTTTTGGCCGCCGCTGTGCCCGCGGCCTATTTTTGGCGCACCAAGGCCGCTCGCAAAGTTTCCTCCGATTCCGAGTCCGGCGGAAGAACTTGGCCAGCCCCACCCCCCAAGGCTATAGCCCACCTGTTTTTGTGGCCTTTTCCCGCTGGAGGAACTTGGCGCCCCAGCCTTCGGGCAGTTAGTTTTCGGCGCGGCTCTTCCCACCACCTGTTTTTGGCACACGGAGGCCGCTTGCAAAGTCTTGCCCCATTCCGAGTCCGGCGGACGAACTTGGCCAGCCCCACCCCCCAAGGCTATAGCCCTCCCGTTTTTGTGGGCTTTTTCCCCTGGACGAACTTGGCGCCCCGGCCTTTGGGCGGTTATTTTTGGGCGCGGCTGAGCCCGCGGCCTATTTTTGGCACACGGAGGCCCCTCGCAAAGTCTCGCATCATTCCGAGTCCGGCGGACGAAGGTTGCCAGCCCCACCCCCCAAGGCTATAGCCCACCCGTTTTTGTGGCCTTTTTCCGCTGGACGAACTTGGCGCCCCTGCCTTCAGGCCGTTATTTTTGGGCGCAGCTGTGCCCGCGGCCTATTTGTGGCACACGGAGGCCGCTCGCAAAGTCTCATCCGATTCTTAGTCCGGCGGACGAACTTAGCCAGCCCCACCCCCCAAGGCTATAGCCCACCCGTTTTTGTGGCCTGTTTCCGCTGGACGAATTTGGCGCCCCGCCCTTCGGGCTGTTATTTTTGGGCGCGGCTGTGCCCGCGGCCTATTTTTGGCACACCAAGGCCGCTCACAAAGTTTCCTCCGATTCCAAGTCCGGCGGAAGAACTTGGCCAGCCCCACCCCCCAAGGCTATAGCCCACCTGTTTTTGTGGCCTTTTCCCGCTGGAGGAACTTGGCGCCCCGGCCTTCGGGCAGTTAGTTTTCGACGCGGCTGTTCCCGCCGCCTGTTTTTGGTACACGGAGGCCGCTCGCAAAGTCTTGCCCCATTCCGAGTCCGGCGGACGAACTTGGCCAGCCCCACCCCCAAGGCTATAGCCCTCCGTTTTGTGGGCTTTTTCCCCAGACGAACTTGGCGCCTGGCCTTTGGGCGGTTATTTTTAGCGCGGCTGTACCTGCGGCCTATTTTTGGCACATGGAGGCTGGTCGCAAAGTCTCACCCCATTCCGAGTCCGGCGGACGAACATGGCCAGCCCCACCCCCCAAGGCTATAGCCCACCCGATTTTGTGGCCTTTTTCCGCTGGACGAACATGGCGCCCCGGCCTTCGTGTGGTTATTTTTTGGCGCGGCTGTGCCCGCGGCCTATTTTTGGCACGCGGAGGCCGCTCGCAAAGTCTCATCTGATTCTGAGTCCGGCGGACGGACAAGGCCAGCCCTACCCCCCAAGGCTATAGCCCACCCGTTTTTGTGGCCTTTTTCCGCAGGACGAACTTGGCGCCCCGGCCTTCGGGCGGTTATTTTTGGGCGCGGCTGTGCCCGCGGACTATTTTTGGCACACAGAGGCCCCTCGCAAAGTCTCTCACCATTCCGAGTCCGGCGGACGAAGTTGGCGAGCCCCACCCCCCAAGGCTATAGGCCACCCGTTTTTGCGGCCTTTTTCCGCTGACGAACTTGGCGCCCCGGCCTTCGGGCGATTATTTTTGGGCACGGCTGTGACCGCAGCCTATTTTCGGCGTACGGAGGCCCCTCGCAAAGTCTCGCGCCATTCCGAGTCCGGCAGACGAAATTGGCCAGCCCCACCCCCCAAGGCTATAGCCCACCCATTTTTGTGGCCTTTTTCCGCTGGACGAACATGGCGCCCCGGCCTTAGGGTGGTCATTTTTGGGCGCGGCTGTGCCCACGGCCTATTTTTGGCACACGGAGGGCCCTCGCAAAGTCTCGCGCCATTCCTAGTCCGGCGGACGAAATTGGCCAGCCCCACTTCCCAAGGCTATAGCCCACCTATTTTTGTGGTCTTTTTCCACTGGACGAACTTGGCCCCCCGGCCTTCGGGTGGTTATTTTTGGGTGAAGCCGTGCCCGCGGT
Organism: Citrus sp. QX-2021; assembly: GCA_030444885.1. Lineage (NCBI taxonomy): Eukaryota > Viridiplantae > Streptophyta > Magnoliopsida > Sapindales > Rutaceae > Citrus > Citrus sp. QX-2021. Next base: position 1,781 of record JAUJEF010000493.1, on the reverse strand, counting down.
CTATTTTTGGCACACGGAGGCCCCTCGCAAAGTCTCGCGCCATTCCGAGTCCGGCGGACGAAGTCAGCCAGCCCCACCCCCCAAGGCTAGAGCCCACCCGTTTTTGTGGCCTTTTTTCGCTGGACGAACTTGGCGCCCCGGCCTTCGGGCGGTTATTTTTGGGTGCGGCTGTGCCCGCGGCCTATTTTTGGCACACGGAGGCCCCTCGCAAATTCTCACGCAATTCCGAGTCCGGCGGACGAAGTTGGTGAGCCCCACCCCCCAAGACTATAGCCCACCTGTTTTTGTGGCCTTTTCCCGCTGGAGGAACTTGGCGCCCCGGCCTTCGGGCAGTTAGTTTTCGACGCGGCTGTTCCCGCCGCCTGTTTTTGGTACACGGAGGCCGCTCGCAAAGTCTTGCCCCATTCCGAGTCCGGCGGACGAACTTGGCCAGCCCCACCCCCCAAGGCTATAGCCCTCCCGTTTTTGTGGGCTTTTTCCCCTGGACGAACTTGGCGCCCCGGCCTTTGGGCGGTTATTTTTGGGCGCGGCTGTACCTGCGGCCTATTTTTGGCACATGGAGGCTGGTCGCAAAGTCTCACCCCATTCCGAGTCCGGCGGACGAACATGGCCAGCCCCACCCCCCAAGGCTATAGCCCACCCGATTTTGTGGCCTTTTTCCGCTGGACGAACATGGCGCCCCGGCCTTCGTGTGGTTATTTTTTGGCGCGGCTGTGCCCGCGGCCTATTTTTGGCACGCGGAGGCCGCTCCCAAAGTCTCATCTGATTCTGAGTCCGGCGGACGGACAAGGCCAGCCCTACCCCCCAAGGCTATAGCCCACCCGTTTTTGTGGCCTTTTTCCGCAGGACGAACTTGGCGCCCCGGCCTTCGGGCGGTTATTTTTGGGCGCGGCTGTGCCCGTGGCCTATTTTTGGCACACAGAGGCCCCTCGCAAAGTCTCTCACCATTCCGAGTCCGGCGGACGAAGTTGGCGAGCCCCACCCCCCAAGGCTATAGGCCACCCGTTTTTGCGGCCTTTTTCCGCTGACGAACTTGGCGCCCCGGCCTTCGGACGGTTATTTTTGGGCGCGGCTGTGCCCGTGGCCTATTTTTGGCACACAGAGGCCGCTCGTAAAGTCTAGCCCCATTCGGAGTCCGGCGGACGAATTGGGCCAGCCCCACCCCCCAAGGCTATAGCCCACCCGTTTTTGTGGCCTTTTTCCGCTGGACGAACTTGGCGCCCCGGCCTTCGGGCGGTTATTTTTGGGCGCGGCTGTGCCCACGGCCTATTTTTAGTACACGCAGGACCCTCACAAAGTCTCGCGCCATTCCGAGTCCGGCGGACGAAGTTGGCCAGCCCCAGCCCCCAAGGCTATAGCCCACCCGTTTTTGTGGCCTTTTTCCGCTGGACGAACTTGGCGCCTCGGCCTTCGGGCGGTTATTTTTGGGTGAGGCTGTGCCCGCGGCCTATTTTTGGCACACGGAGGCCCCTCGCAAAGTCTCTCGCCATTCCGAGTCCGGCGGACGAAGTTGGCGAGCCCCACCCCCCAAGGCTATAGCCCACCCGTTTTATCGGCCTTTTTCCGCTGGACGAACTTGGCGCCCCGGCCTTCGGGCGGTTATTTTTGGGCGCGGCTGTGCCCGCGGACTATTTTTGGCACACGGAGGCCCCTCGCAAATTCTCACGCAATTCCGAGTCCGGCGGACGAAGTTGGTGAGCCCCACCCCCCAAGACTATAGCCCACCCGTTTTTGTGTCCTTTTTCCGCTGACGAACTTGGCGCCCCGGCCTTCGGGCGGTT
>JAUJEF010000492.1:0-55000 GCA_030444885.1 Citrus sp. QX-2021 | reverse complement strand
GTCCGGGACCTATTTTTCGCACACGGAGGTCGCTCGCAAAGTCTCACGCGATTCCGAGTCCGGCGGACGAAGTTTGCCAGCCCCACCCCCAAAGACTATGGCCCACCCGTTTTTGTGGCCTTTTTCCGCTGGACTAACTTGGCGCCCCGGCCTTCGGGTGGGTATTTTTGGGCGCGGCTGTGCCAGCGGCCTATTTTTGGCACACGGAGGCGCCTCGCAAAGTCTCGCGCCATTCCGAGTCCGGCGGACGAAGTGGGCCACCCCCACGCCCCAAGGCTATAGCCCACCCGTTTTTGTGGCCTTTTTCCGCTGGACGAACTTGGAGCCCCGGCCTTCGGGCGGTTATTTTTGGAAGCGGTTGTGCCCGGGGCCTATTTTTGGCACACGGAGGCCGCTCGCAAAGTCTCGCGCCAATCCGAGTCCGGCGGACGAAGTTGGCCAGGCCCACCCCCCAAGGCTATAGCCCACCGTTTTTGTGGCCTTTTTCCGTTGGACGAACTTGGCGCCCCGGCCTTCGGGCTGTTATTTTTGGGCGCGGCTGTGCCCCGGGCGTATTTTTGGCACACGGAGTCCGCTCGCAATGTCCCGCGCCATTCCGAGTCCAGCGGACGAAGTTGGCCAGCCCCACCCCCCAAGGCTATAGCCTACCTGTTTTTGTGGCCTTTTTCCGATGGACGAACTTGGCGCCCCGGCCTTCGGGCGGTTATTTTTGGGCGCGGCTGTGGACGAGGCCCATTTTTGGCACACGAAGGCCGCTCGCAAAGTCTCGCGCCATTCCGAGTCTGGCGGACGAAGTTGGTCAGCCCCACCCCCCAAGGCTATAGCCCACCCGTTTTTGTGGCCTTTTTCCGCTGGACGAACTTTGCGCCCCGGCCTTCGGGCGGTTATTTTTGGGCACGGCTGTGCCCGGGGCCTATTTTTGGCACACGGAGGCCGCTCGCAAAGTCTCGCGCCATTCCGAGTCCGACGGACGAAGTTGGCCATTCCCACCCCCCAAGGCTATAGCTCACCCGTTTTTGTGGCCTATTTCCGCTGGACGAACTTGGCGCCTCGGCCTTCGGGCGGTTATTTTTGGGCGCGGCTGAGCCCGGGCCTATTTTTGTCACACGGAGGACGCTCGCAAAGTCTCGCGCCATTCCGAGTCCGGCGGACGAAGTTCCCCTCCCCCCAAGGCTATAGCCCACCCGTTTTTGTGGCCTTTTTCCGCTGGACGAACTTTGCGCCCCGGCCTTCGGGCGGTTATTTTTTGGGGCGGCTGTGCCCGGGGCCTATTTTTGGCACACGGAGGCCGCTCGCAAAGTCTCGCGCCATTCCGAGTCCGGCAGACGAAGTTGGCCATCCCCACCCCCCAAGGCTATGGCTCACCCGTTTTTGTGGCCTATTTCCGCTGGACGAACTTGGCGCCCCGGCCTTCGGGCGGTTATTTTTGGGCGCGGCTGTGTCCGGGACCTATTTTTGGCACACGGAGACTGCTCACAAAGTCTCGCGCCATTACGAGTCCAGCGGACGAAGTTGGCCAGCCCCACCCCCCAAGGCTATAGCCCACCCGTTTTTGTGGCTTTTTTCCGCTGGACGAACTTGGCGCCCCGGCCTTTGGGCGGTTATTTTTGGGCGCGGCTTTGCCCGCGGCCTATTTTTGGCACACGGAGGCCGCTCGCAAAGTCTCGCGCCATTCCGAGTCCGGCGGACGAAGTTGGCCAGCCCCACCCCCCAAGGCTATAGCCCACCCGTTTTTGTGGCATTTTTTTGCTGGACGAACTAGGCGCCCCGGACTTCGGGCGGTTATTTTTGGGCGCGGCTGTGCCCGGGGCCTATTTTCAGCACACGGAGGCTGCTCGCAAAGTCTCGCTCCATTCCGAGTCCGGCGGACGAAGTTGGCCAGCCCCACCCCCCAAGGTTATAGCCCACCCGTTTTTGTGGCCTTTTTCCGCTGGACGAACTTGGCGCCCCAGCCTTCGGGCGGTTATTTTTGGGCGCGGCTGTGGCTGGGGCCTATTTTTGGCACAGGGAGGCCGTTCGCAAAGTCTTGCGCCATTCCGAGTCCGGCGGACGAAGTTGGCCAGCCCCACCGCCCAAGACTATAGCCCACCCGTTTTTGTGGCCTATTTCCGCTGGACGAACTTGGCGCCCCGGCCTTCGGGCGGTTATTTTTGGGCACGGCTGTGCTTGGGGCCTATTTTTGGCACACGGAGACTGCTCACAAAGTCTCGCGCCATTCCGAGTCCTGCGGACGAAGTTGGCCAGCCCCACCCCCCAAGGCTATAGCCCACCCGTTTTTGTGGCCTTTTTCCGCTGGACGAACTTCGCGCCCCGGCCTTCAGGCGGTTATTTTTTGGCGCGGCTGTGCCCGGGACCTATTTTTGGCACACGGAGGCCGCTCGTAAAGTCTCGCGCCATTCCGAGTCCGGCGGACGAAGTTGGCCAGCCCCACCCCCCAAGGCTATAGCCCACCCGTTTTTGTAGCCTTTTTCCGCTGGACGAACTTGGCGCCCCGGCCTTCGGGCGGTTATTTTTGGGCGCGGCTGTGCCCGGGGCCTATTTTTGGCACACGGAGGCCGCTCGTAAAGTCTCGCGCCATTCCGAGTCCGGCGGACGAAGTTGGCCAGCCCCACCCCCCAAGGCTATAGCCCACCCGTTTTTGTGGCATTTTTTCGCTGGACGAACTTGGCGCCCCGGCCTTCGGGCGTTTATTTTTGGGGAGGCTGTGCCCGCGGCCTATTTTTGGCACGTGGAGGCCGCTCACAAAGTCTCGCCCAATTTCGAGTCCGGCGGACGAAGTTGGCCCGCCCCTCCCCCAAAGGCTATAGCCCACCCGTTTTTTGGCCATTTTTCCGCAGGACGAACTTGGCGCCCCGGCCTTCGGGCGGTTATTTTTGGGGAGGCTGTGCCCGCGGCCTATTTTTGGCACGCGGAGGCCACACGCAAAGTCTCGCCCCAGTCCGAATCCGGCGGACGAAGTGGGCCAGCCCCTCCCCCCAAGGCTATAGCCCACCCGTTTTTTGGCCATTTTTCCGCTGGGGGGTTTGGGCGTGCCGACCTTCAGGCGGTTATTTTTGGGCGCGGCTGTGCCCGTGGCCTATTTTTGGGACGCGGATGCCACACGCAAAGTCTCGCGCCATTCCGAGTCCGGCGGATGAAGTTGGCCAGCCCCACCCCCCAAGGCTATAGCCCACCCGTTTTTGTGGCCTTTTTCCGCTGGACGAACTTGGCGCTGCGGCCTTCGGGCGAGTTTTTTTGGGCGCGGCTGTGTCCGCGGCCTATTTTTGTCACACGGAGGTGCCTCGCAAAGTCTCGCGCCATTCCGAGTCCGGCGGACGAACTTGGCCAGCCCCACCCCCCAAGGCTATAGCCCACCCGTTTTTGTGGCCTTTTTCCGCTGGACGAACTTGTCGCCGCGCCTTCCAGGGGTATTTTGGACGCGGCTGTGCCACATGCCCTATTTTGACACATGCAGGCTCTCGCAAAGTCTCGCGCCATTCCGAGTCCGGCGGACGAAGTTGGCAAGCCCCACCCCCGAAGGCTATAGCCCACCCGTTTTTGTGGCCTTTTTCCGCTGGACGAACTTGACGTCGCGGCCTTCGGGTGGGTATTTTTGGGCGCGGCTGTGCCCGCGGCCTATTTTTGGTACACGGAGGCACCTCGCAAAGTCTCGCGCCAGTCCGAGTCCGGCGCTCGCAGTAGGCCAGCCCCACCCCCCAAGGCTATATCCCACCCGTTTTTGTGGCCATTTTCCGCTGGACGAACTTGGAGCCCCGGCCTTCGGGCGGGTATTTTTGGGCGCGGCGGTGCCCGCGGCCTATTTTTGGCACACGGAGGCACCTCGCAAAGTCTCGCGCCATTCCGAGTCCGGCGGACGAAGTTGGCCAGCCCCACCCCCCAAGGCTATAGCCCACCCGTTTTTGTGGCCATTTTCCGCTGGGCGAACTTGGCGCCCCGGCCTTCGGGCAGGAATTTTTGGGCGCGGCTGTGCCTGCGGCCTATTTTTCACACACGGAGGCGCCTCGCAAAGTCTCGCGCCATTCCGAGTCCGGCGGACGAAGTTGGCCAGCCCCACCCCCCAAGGCTATAGCCCACCCGTTTTTGTGGCCTTTTTCCGCTGGACGAACTTGGCGCCCCGGCCTTCGGGTGGGTATTTTTGGGTTCGGCTGTGCCCGCGGCCTATTTTTGGCACTCGAAGACGCCTCGCAAAGTCTCGCGCCATTCTGAGGCCGGCGGACGAAGTTGGCTAGCCCCACCCCCCAAGGCTATAGCCCACCCGTTTTTGTGGCCTTTTTCCGCTGGACAAACTTGGCGCCCCGGCCTTCGGGCGGGTATTCTTGGGCGCGGCTGTGCCCGCGGCCTATTTTTGGCACACGGAGGCGCCTCGCAAAGTCTCACGCCATTCCGAGTCCGGCGGACGAAGTTGGCCAGCCCCACCCCCCAAGGCTATAGCCCACCCGTTTTTGTGGCCTTTTTCCGCTGGACGAACTTGGCACCCCGACCTTCGGGCGGGTATTTTTGGGTACGGCTGTGCCCGCGGCCTATTTTTGGCACACGGAGGTGCCTCGCAAAGTGTCGCGCCATTCCGAGTCCGGCGGACGAAGTTTGCCAGCCCCACCCCCCAAGGCTATAGCCCACCCGTTTTTGTGGCCTATTTCCGCTGGACGAACTTGGCGCCCCGGCCGTCGGGCGGGTATTTTTGGGCGTGGCTGTGCCCGCGACCTATTTTTGGTACACGGAGGTGCCTCGCAAAGTCTCACGCCATTCCGTGTCCGGCGGACGAAGTGGGCAAGCCCCACCCCCCAAGGCCATAGACCACCCGTTTTTGTGGCCTTTTTCCGCTGGACGAACTTGGCGCCCCGGCCTTCGGGCGGTTATTTTTGGGCGCGGCTGTGCCCGGGGCCTATTTTTGGCACACGGAGGCCGCTCCCAAAGTCTCGCGCCATTCCGAGTCCGGCGGACAAAGTTGGCCAGCCCCACCCCCCAAGGCTATAGCCCACCCGTTTTTGAGGCCTTTTTCCGCTGGACGAACTTGGCGCCCCGGCCTTCGGGCGGTTATTTTTGGGCGCGGCTGAGCCCGGGCCTATTTTTGTCACACGGAGGACGCTCGCAAAGTCTCGCGCTATTCCTAGTCCGGCGGACGAAGTTCCCCTCCCCCCAAGGCTATAGCCCACCAGTTTTTGTGGCCTTTTTCCGCTGGACGAACTTTGCGCCCCGGCCTTCGGGCGGTTATTTTTGGGGGCGGCTGTGCCCGCGGCCTATTTTTGGCACACGGAGGCCGCTCGCAAAGTCTCGCGCCATTCCGAGTCCGGCGGACGAAGTGGGCCATCCCCACCCCCCAAGGCTATGGCTCACCCTTTTTTGTGGCCTATTTCCGCTGGACGAACTTGGCGGCCCGGCCTTCGGGCGGTTATTTTTGGGCGCGGCTGTGCCCGGGACCTATTTTTGGCACACGGAGACTGCTCACAAAGTCTCGCGCCATTACGAGTCCAGCGGACGAAGTTGGCCAGCCCCACCCCCCAAGGCTATAGCCCGCCCGTTTTTGTGGCTTTTTTCCGCTGGACGAACTTGGCGCCCCGGCCTTTGGGCGGTTATTTTTGGGCGCAGCTTTGCCCTGTGACTATATTTTTGGCACACGGAGGCCCCTCGCAAAGTCTCGCGCCATTCCGAGTCCGGCGGACGAAGTTGGCCAGCCCCACCCCCCAAGGCTATAGCCCACCCGTTTTTGTGGCATTTTTTTGCTGGACGAACTTGGCGCCCCGGCCTTCGGGCGGTTATTTTTTGGCGCGGCTGTGCCCGGGGCCTATTTTCAGCACACGGAGGCTGCTCGCAAAGTCTCGCTCCATTCCGAGTCCGGCGGACGAAGTTGGCCAGCCCCACCCCCCAAGGCTATAGCCCACCCGTTTTTGTGGCATTTTTTCGCTGGACGAACTTGGCGCCCCGGCCTTCGGGCGTTTATTTTTGGGGAGGCTGTGCCCGCGGCCTATTTTTGGCACGTGGAGGCCGCTCACAAAGTCTCGCCCAATTTCGAGTCCGGCGGACGAATTTGGCCCGCCCCTCCCCCCAAGGCTATAGCCCACCCGTTTTTTGGCCATTTTTCCACAGGACGAACTTGGCGCCCCGGCCTTCGGGTGGTTATTTTTGGGGAGGCTGTGCCCGCGGCCTATTTTTGGCACGCGGAGGCCACACGCAAAGTCTCGCCCCAGTCCGAATCCGGCGGACGAAGTGGGCCAGCCCCTCCCTCCAAGGCTATAGCCCACCCTTTTTTTGGCCATTTTTCCGTTGGGGGGTTTGGGTGCGCCGACCTTCAGGCGGTTATTTTTGGGCGCGGCTGTGCCCGTGGCCTATTTTTGGGACGCGGATGCCACACGTAAAGTCTCGCGCCATTCCGAGTCCGGCGGACGAAGTTGGCCAGCCCCACCCCCCAAGGCTATAGCCCACCCGTTTTTGTGGCCTTTTTCCGCTGGACGAACTTGGCGCTGCGGCCTTCGGGCGGGTATTTTTGGGCGCGGCTGTGTCCGCGGCCTATTTTTGTCACATGGAGGCGCCTCGCAAAGACTCGCCGGCGGACGAACTTGGCCAGCCCCACCCCCCAAGGCTATAGCCCACCCGTTTTTGTGGCCTTTTTCCGCTGGACGAACTTGGCGTCCCGGTCTTCGGGTGGGTATTTTTGGGCGCGGCTGTGCCCGTGGCTTAGTTTTGGCAGACGCAGGCGCCTCGCAAAGTCTCGTGCCATTCCGAGTCCGGCGGACGAAGTTGGCCAGCCCCACCCCCCAAGGCTATAGCCCACCCGTTTTTGTGGCCTTTTTCCGCTGGACGAACTTGACGTCGCGGCCTTCGGGTGGGTATTTTTGGGCGCGGCTGCGCCCGCGGCCTATTTTTGGTACACGGAGGCACCTCGTAAAGTCTCGCACCATTCCGAGTCCGGCGGACGAAGTTGGCCAGCCCCACCCCCCAAGGCTATATCCCACCCGTTTTTGTGGCCTTTTTCCGCTGGACGAACTTGGCGCCCCGGCCTTCGGGCGGGTATTTTTGGGCGCGGCTGTGCCCGCGGCCTATTTTTGGCACACGGAGGTGCCTCGCAAAGTCTCGCGCCATTCCGAGTCCGGCGGACGAAGTTGGCCAGCCCCACCCCCCAAGGCTATAGCCCTCCCATTTTTTGGCCATTATTCCGCTGGAAGATTTGGGCGCGCCGACCTTCGGGGGGTTATTTTTGGGCGCGGCTGTGCCCGCGGCCTATTTTTGGATCGCGGAGGCCGCTTGCAATGTCTCGCCCCATTCCGAGTCCGGCGGACGAAGTGGGCCAGCCCCTCCCCCCAAGGCTATAGCCCACCCGTTTTTTGGCCATTTTTCCGCTGGACGAACTTGGCGCCCCGGCCTTCGGGCAGTCATTTTTGGACCTGGCTGTGCCCGCGGCCTATTTTTTGCACGCGGCGGCTGCTCGCAGTGTCTCGCCCCATTCCGAGTCCGGCGGACGAAGTTGTCCAGCCCCTCCCCCCAAGGCTATAGCCCACCCGTTTTTTGGCCATTTTTCCGCTGGACGAACTTGGCGACCCGGCCTTCGGGCAGTTCTTTTTGGGCGCGGCTGTGCCCGCGGCCTATTTTTGGTACGCGGAGGCCGCTCGCAAAGTCTCGCCCCATTCCAAGTCCGGCAGACGAAGTTGGCCAGCGCCTCCCCCCAAGGCTATAGCCCACCCATTTTTTGGCCATTTTTCCGCTGGGGGGTTTGTGCGCGCGGACCTTCGGGGGGTTATTTTTGGACGTGGCTGTGCCCGCGGCCTAGTTTTGGCACGCAGAGGCCGCTCGCAAAGTCTCGTCCCATTCCGAGTCCGGCGGACGAAGTTGGCCAGCCCCTCCCCCCAAGGCTATAGCCCACCCGTTTTTTGGCCGTTTTTCCGCTGGACGAACTTGGCGCCCCGGCCTTCGGGCAGTCATTTTTGGGTGCGGCTGTGCCCGCGGCCTATTTTTGGCACGTGGCGGCCGCTCGCAAAGTCTCGCCCCATTCCGAGTCCAGCGGACGAAGTTGTCCAGCCCCTCCCCCCAAGGCTATAGCCCACCCGTTTTTTGGCCATTTTTCCGCTGGGGGGGTTGGGCGCGCCGACCTTCGGGTGGTTATTTTTGGCCACGGCTGTGCCCGCGGCCTATTTTGGCACGCGGAGGCCGCTCGCAAAGTCTCACCCCATTCCGAGTCCGGCGGACGAAGTTGGCCAGCCCCTCACCCCAAGGCTATAGCCCACCGGTTTTTTGGCCATTTTTCCGCTGGACGAACTTGGCGCCCCGGCCTTCGGGCGGTTATCTTTGGGCGCGGCTGTGCCAGTGGCCTATTTTTGGCACGCGGAGGCCGCTCGAAAAGTCTCGCCCCATTCCGAGTCTGGCGGACGAAGTTGGCCAGCCCCTCCCCCCTAGGCTATAGCCCACCCATTTTTTGGCCATTTTTCCGCTAGATGAACTTGGCGCCCCAGCCTTCGGGCGGTTATTTTTGTACGCGGCTGTGCCCATGGCCTATTTTTGGCATGCGGAGGCTGCTCGCAAAGTCTCGCTCCATTCCGAGTCCGGCGGACGAAGTCGGCCAGCCCCTCCCCCCAAGGCTATAGCCCACCCATGTTTTGGCCATTTTTCCGCTGGGGGGTTTGGGCGCAATGACCTTGGGGGATTATTTTTGGGCGCGGCTGTGCCCGCGGCCTATTTTTGGCACGCGCAGGCCGCTCGGAAAGTCTCGCCCCATTCCGAGTCCGGCGGACGAAGTTGGCCAGCCCCTCCCCCCAAGGCTATAGCGCATCCGTTTTTTGGCCATTTTTCCGCTGGGGGGTTTGGGCGCGCCGACCTTCGGGGGGTTATTTTTGGCGCGGCTGTGCCCGCGGCCTATTTTTGGCACGCGGAGGCCGCTCGCAAAGTCTCGCCCCATTCCGAGTCCGGCGGACGAAGTTGGCCAGCCCCTCCCCCCAAGGCTATAGCGCACCCGTTTTTTGGCCATTTTTCCGCTGGGGGGTTTGGGCGCGCCGACCTTCGGGGGGTTATTTCTGGGCTCGGCTGTGCGCACGGCCTATTTTTGGCACGCGGAGGCCGCTCGCAAAGTCTCGCCCCATTCCGAGTCCGGCGGACGAAGTTGGCCAGCCCCTCCCCCCAAGGCTATAGCGCACCCGTTGGTTGGCCATTTTTCCACTGGGCGGTTTGGGCGCGCCGACCTTGGAGTGTTATTTTTGGGCGTGGCTGTGCCCGCGGCCTATTTTTGTACGCTGGAGGCCGCTCGCAAAGTCTCGCCCCATTCCGAGTCCGGCGGACGGTTGGCAAGCCCTCCCCCAACGCTATAGCCCACCCGTTTTTTGGACATTTTTCCGCTGGGCGAACTGTGCGCCCCGGCCTGCGGGCGGGTATGTTTGGACGCGACTGTGGCCGCAGCCTATTTTTGGCATGTGGGGCCGCCGCAAAGTCTCGCCCCATTCCGAGTCCGGCGGACGAAGTTGGCCAGCCCCTCCCCCCAACGCTATAGCCCAACCGTTTTTTGGCCATTTTTCCGTTGGACGAACTTGGCGCCCCAGCCTTCGGGCATTTATTTTTGACGCTGGCTGTGCCCGCGGCCTATTTTTGGCATACGGAGGCCGCTCGCAAAGTCTCACCCCATTCCGAGTCCGGGCGGACGAAGTTGGCAGCCCTCCCCAAGGCTATAGCCCACCCGTTTTTGGCCAATTTTCCGCTGGGGTTTGGGCGCCAACCATCGGGGGGTTATTTTTGGACGCAGCTGTGTCCGCGGCCAATTTTTGGTACGCGGAGGCCGCTCGCAAAGTCTCGCCCCATTCCGAGTCCGGCGGACGAAGTTGGCCAGCCCCTCCCCCCAACGCTATAGCCCAACCGTTTTTTGGCCATTTTTCCGCTGGACGAACTTGGCGCCCCAGCCTTCGGGCATTTATTTTTGGGCGCGGCTGTGCCCGTGGCCTATTTTTGGCATACGGAGGCCGCTCGCAAAGTCTTGCCCCATTCCGAGTCCGGCGGACGAAGTTGGCCAGCCCCTCCCCCCAAGGCTATAGTCCACCCGTTTTTTTGCCATTTTTCCGCTGGACGGTTTGGGCGCGCCGACCGTCAGGGGGTTATTTTTTGGCGCGGCTGTGCCCGTGGCCTATTTTTAGCATGCGGAGGTCACTCGCAAAGTCTCGCCCCATTCCGAGTCCGGCGGACGAAGTTGGCAGCCCCTCCCCCCAAGGCTATAGCCCACCCGTTTTTTGGTCATTTTTCCGCTGGGGGGTTTGGGCGCGCCGACCATCGGGGGGTTATTTTTGGGAGCGGCTGTGTCCGCGGCCAGTTTTTGGTACTCGGAGGCCGCTCGCAAAGTCTCGTCCCATTCCGAGTCCGGCGGACGATGTTGGCCAGCCCCTCCCCCCAAGGCTATAGCCCACCCGTTTTTTGGCCATTTTTCCGCTGGACGAACTTGGCGCCCCGGCCTTCGGGCGGTTATTTTTGGTCGCGGCTGTGCCCGCGGCTTATTTTTGGCACGCGGTGGCCGCTCGCAAAGTCTCGCCCCATTCCGAGTCCGGCGGACGAAGTTGGCCAGCCCCTCCCCCCAAGGCTATAGCCCACCCGTTTTTTGGCCATTTTTCCGCTGGACGAACTTGGCGCCCCGGCCTTCGGGCGGTTATGTTTGGGCGCGACTGTGCTCGCAGCCTATTTTCGCACGCGGAGGCCGCTCGCAAAGTCTCGCCCCATTCCGAGTCCGCCAGACGAAGTTGTCCGGCCCCTCCCCCTAACGCTATAGCCCACCCGTTTTTTGGACATTTTTCCGCTGGACGAACTTGGCGCCCCAGCCTTCGGGCAGTTATTTTTGGGCACGGCTGTGCCCGCGGCCTATTTTTGGGATACGGAGGCCGCTCGCAAAGTCTCGCCCCATTCCGAGTCCGGCGGACGAAGTAGGCCAGCCCCTCCCCCCAAGGCTATAGTCCACCCGTTTTTTTGCCATTTTTCCGCTGGGGGGTTTCGGCGCGCCGACCGTCGGGGGGTTATTTTTGGGCGCGGCTGTGCCCGTGGCCTATTTTTGGCACGCGGAGGCCGCTCGCAAAGTCTCGCCCCCTTCCGAGTCCGGCGGACGAAGTGGGCCAGCCCCTCCCCCCAAGGCTATAGCCCACCCGTTTTTTGGCCTTTTGTTCGCTGGGGGGTTTGGGCGCGCCGAACTTCGGGGGGTTATTTTTGGGCACGGCTGTGCCCGCGGCCTATTTTTGGCACACGGAGGCCGCTCGTAAAGTCTCACCCCATTCCGAGTCCGGCGGACGAAGTTGGCCAGCCCCTCCCCCCAAGGCTATAGCCCACCCGTTTTTTGGCCATTTTTTCCGCTGGACGAACTTGGCGCCCCGGCCTTTGGGCGGTTATTTTTGGGCGCGGCTGTGCTAGTGGCCTATTTCTGGCACGCGGAGGCCGATCGCAAAGTCTAGTCCCATTCCGAGTCCGGCGGACGAAGTCGGCCAGCCCCTCCCCCCAAGGCTATAGCCCACCCATTTTTTGGCCATTTTTCCGCTGGGGGGTTTGGGCGTGCCGACCTTCGGGGGGTTATTTTTGGGTGCGGCTGTGTCCGCAGCCTATTTTTGGCACGCGGAGGCTGCTCGCAAAGTCTCGCCCCATTCCGAGTCCGGCGGACTAAGTTGGCCAGCCCCTCCCCCCAAGGCTATAGCCCCCCCGTTTTATGGCCATTTTTCCGCTGGGGGGTTTGGGCGCGCCAACCTTCGGGGGGTTATTTTTGGGCGCGGCTGTGCCCGTGGCCTATTTTTGGCACGCGGAGGCCGCTCGTAAAGTCTCGCCCCCTTCCGAGTCCGGCGGACCAAGTTGGCCAGCCCCTCCCCCCAAGGCTATAGCCCACCCGTTTTTTGGCCTTTTGTCCGCTGGGGGGTTTGGGCGCGCCGAACTTTGGGAGGTTTTATTTTTCGGCGCGGCTGTGCCCGTGGCCTATTTTTGGCACAAGGAGGCCGCTCGTAAAGTCTCGCCCCATTCCGAGTCCGGCGGACGAACTTGGCCATCCCCTCCCCCCAAAGCTATAGCCCACCCGTTTTTTGGCCATTTTTCCGCTGGACGAACTTGGCACCCCGGCCTTCGGGCGGTTATTTTTGGGTACGGCTGTGCCCGCAGCCTAATTTTGGCACACGTAGGCCGCCCGCGAAGTCTCGTCCCATTCCGAGTCCGGCGGACGAAGTTGGCCAGCCCCTCCACCCAAGGCTATAGCCCACCCGTTTTATGGCCATTTTTCCAAAGGGGGGTTTGGGCGCGGCTTTCCCCACGGCCTATTTTTGGTACGTAGAGGCCGCTCGCAAAGTCTCGCCCCATTCCGAGTCAGGCGGACGAAGTGGTCCAGCCCCTCCCCCCAAGGCTATAGCCCACCCGTTTATTGCCATTTTTCCGCTGGAAAAATTGGCGCCCCGGCCTTCGGGCGGTTATTTTTGGGCGCGGCTGTGCCCGCGGCCTACTCTTGGCACGCGGAGGCCGCTCACAAAGTCTCGCCTCATTTCGAGTCCAGCGGACGAAGTGGGCCAGCCCCTCCCCCCAAGGCTATAGGCCACCCGTTTTTTGGCCATTTTTCCGCTGGGGGGTTTGGGCGCGGCGACCTTCGGGGGGTTATTTTTGGGCGCGGCTGTACCCGCAGCCTATTTTTCGTACGCGGAGACCGCTCGCAAAGTCTCGGCCCATTCTGAGTTCGGCGGACGAAGTTGGTCAGCCCCTCCCCCCAAGGCTATAGCCCACCCGTTTTTTGGCCTTTTTTCCGCTGGACGAACTTGACGCCCCGGCCTTCGGGCGGTTATTTTTGGGAGCGGCTGTGCCCGCGGCCTATTTTTGGCACACGGAGGTCGCTCGCAAAGTCTCGCCCCATTCCGAGTACGGCGGACGAAGTAGGCCAGCCCCTCCCCCCAAGGCTATAGCCCACCCGTTTTTTAGCCTTTTTTCCGCTGGACGAACTTGACGACCCGGCCTTCGGGCGGTTATTTTTGGGCACGGCTGTGCCCGGGGCTTATTTTTGGCACGCGGAGGCCTCTCGCAAAGTCTCGCCCCATTCCGAGTTCGGCGGACGAAGTTGGCCAGCCCCTTCCCCCAAGGCTATAGCCCACCCGTTTTTTGGCTTTTTTCCGCTGGGGGGTTTGGGCGCGCCAACCTTCGGGGGGTTATTTTTGGGCGCGGCTGTGCCCGCGGCCTATTTTTGGCACGCGGAGGCCGCTGGCAAAGTCTCGCCCCATTCCGAGTCCGGCGGACGAAGTGGGCCAGCCCCTCCCCCCAAGGCTATAGCCCACCCGTTTTTTGGCCATTTTTCCGCTGGGGGGTTTGGGCGCGCCGACCTTCGGGGGGTTATTTTCGGGTGCGGCTATGCCCGCGGTCTATTTTTGGCATGTGGAGGCCGTTCGCAAAGTCTCACCCCATTCCGAGTCCGGCGGACGAAGTTGGCCAGCCCCTCCCCCCAAGGTTATAGCCCACCCGTTTTTTGGCCATTTTTCCGCTGGACAAATTGGCGCCCCGGCCTTCGAGTGGTTATTTTTGGGCGCAGCTGTGCCCGGGGCCTATTTTCGGCACACGGAGGCCGCTAGCAAAGTCTTGCGCCATTCCGAGTCCGGCAGACGAAGTTGGCCAGCCCCCCCCCCCAAGGCTATAGCCCACCCGTTTCTGTGGCCTTTTTCCGCTGGACGAACTTGGCGCCCCGACCTTCGGGCGGTTATTTTTGGGTGCGGCTGTGCCCGGGGCCTATTTTTGGCACACGGAGGCCGCTCGCAACATCTCGCACCATCCCGAGTCCGGCGGACGAAATTGGCCAGCCCCACCCCCCAAGGCTATAGCCCACCCGTTTTTGTGCCCTTTTTCCGCTGGACGAACTTGGCGCCCCGGCCTTCGGGCGGTAATTTTTGGGCGCGGCTGTGGGCGGGGCCTATTTTTGGCGCACGGACACCGCTCGCAAAGTCTCGCGCCATTCCGAGTCCGGCGGACGAAGTTGGCCAGCCCCACCCCCCAAGGCTATAGCCCACCCGTTTTTGTGGCCTTTTTCCGCTGGACGAACTTGGCTCCCCGGCCTTCGGGCGCGGCTGTGCTTGCGGCCTATTTTTGGCACACGGAGGTGCCTCGCAATGTCTCGCGCCATTCGGAGTCCGGCGGACGAAGTTGGCCAGCCCCACCCCCCAAGGCTATAGCCCACCCGTTTTTGTGGCCTTTTTCCGCTGGACGAACTTGGCGCCCCGGCCTTCGGGCGCGGCTGTGCTTGCGGCCTATTTTTGGCACACGGAGGGCCCTCGTAAAGTCTCGTGCCATTCCGAGTCCGGCGGACGAAGTGGGCCAGCCCCACCCCCCAAGGCTATAGCCTACCCGTTTTTGTGGCCTGTTTCCGCTGGACGAACTTCGCGCCCCGGCCTTCGGGCGGGTATTTTTGGACGCGGCTGTGCCCGCGGCCTATTTTTGGCACACGAAGGCCCCTCAGAAAGTCTCGCGCCATTCTGAGTCCGGCGGACGAAGTTGGCAAGCCCCACCCCCCAAGGCTATAGCCCACCCGTTTTTGTGGCCTTTTTCCGCTGGACGAACTTGGCGCCCCGGCCTTCGGGCAATTATTTTTGGACGCGGCTGTGCCCGCGGCCTATTTTTGGCACACGGAGGACCCTCGCAAAGTCTCGCGCCATTCCGAGTCCGACGGACGAAGTTGGCCAGCCCCTCCCCCCAATGCTATAGCCCACCCGTTTTTTGGCCATTTTTCCGCTGGATGAACTTGGCGCCCCGGCCTTCGGGCGGTTATTTTTGGGCGCGGCTGTGTCCACGGCCTATTTTCGGTACGCGGAGATGGCTCGCAAAGTCTCACCCCATTCCGAGTCCGGCGGACGAAGTTGGCCAGCCCCTCCCCCCAAGGCTATAGCCCGCCCGTTTATTGGCCATTTTTCCGCTGGGGGGTTTGGGCGCACCGACCTTCGGGTGGTCCTGTTTTTGGGCGCGGCTGTGCCCGCGGCCATATTTTTGGCACGCGGAGTCTGCTCGCAAAGTCTCGCCCCATTCCGAGTCCGGCGGATGAAGTTGGCCAGCCCCTCCCCCCAAGGCTATAGCCCACCCATTTTTTGGCCATTTTTCCGCTGGACGAACTTGGCGGCACGGCCTTCGGTCGGTTATTTTTGGGTGCGGTTGTGCCCGCGCCCTATTTTTGGTACGCGGAGACGGCTCGCAAATTCTCGCCCCATTCGTAGTCCGGCGGACGAAGTTGGCCAGCCCCTCCCCCCACGGCTATAGCCCGCCCGTTTATTGGCCATTTTTCCGCTGGGGCGTTTGGGCGCACCGACCTTCGGGCGGTTATTTTTGGGCGCGGCTGTGCCCGCGTCCTATTTTTGGCACGCAGAGGCTGCTCGCAAAGTCTCGTCCCATTCCGAGTCCGGCGGACGAAGTTGGCCAGCCCCTCCCCCCAAGGCTATAGCCCACCCGTTTTTTGGCCATTTTTCCGCTGGACGATCTTGGCGCCCCGGTCTTCGGGAAGTTATTTTTGGGCGCGGCTGTGTACGCGGCCTATTTCTGGCATACGGAGGCTGCTCGCAAAGTCTCGTCCCATTCCGAGTCCGGCGGACGAAGTTGGCCAGCCCCTCCCCCCAAGGCTATAGCCCACCCGTTTTTTGCCATTTTTCCGCTGGACGAACTTCGGGCGGTTATTTTTGGGCGCGGCTGTGCCCGCGACCTATTTTTGGCATGCGGAGGCCGCTCGCAAAGTCTCGCCCCATTCCAAGTCCGGCGGACGAAGTTGGCCAGCCCCTCCCCCCAAGGCTATAGCCCACCCGTTTTTTGGCCATTTTTCCGCTGGACGAACTTGGCGCCCCGGCCTTCGGGTGGTTATTTTTGGGCGCGGCTGTGCCCGCGCCTATTTTTGGCACGCGGAGGCCACTCACAAAGTCTCGCCCCATTCCGAGTCCGACGGACAAAGTTGGCCAGCCCCTCCCCCCAAGGTATAGCCCACCCGTTTTTTGGCCATTTTTCCTCTGGGGGGTTTGGGCGCGCCGACCTTTGGGCGGTTATTTTTGTGCGCGGGTGTGCCCGTTGCCTATTTTTGGCACGCGGAGGCCGCTCGCAAAGTCTCGCCCCATTCCGAGCCCGGCGGACGAAGTCGGCCAGCCCCTCCCCCCAATGCTATAGCCCACCCCTTTTTTGGCCATTTTTCCTCTGGACGAACTTGGCACCCCGGCCTTCGGGAAGTTATTTTTGGGCACGGCTGTGCCCGCAGCCTATTTTTGTCTCACGGAGGCCACTCGCAATGTCTCGCCCCATTCCGAGTCCGGCGGACGAAGTTGGCCAGCACCTCCCCCCAAGGCTATAGCCCACCCGTTTTTTGGCCATTTTTCCGCTGGGGGGTTTGGGCTCGCCGACATTGGGGCGGTTATTTTTGTGCGTGGGTGTGCCCGTTGCCTATTTTTGGCGTGCGGAGGCCACTCGCAATGTCTCGCCCCATTCCGAGTCCGGCGGACGAAGTTGGCCAGCACCTCCCCCCAAGGCTATAGCCCACCCGTTTTTTGGCCATTTTTCAGCTGGACGAACTTGGCGCCCCGGCCTTCGGGCAGTTATTTTTGGGCGCGGCTGTGTTCGCGGCCTATTTTTGGCACCCGGAGGCCGCTCGCAAAATATCGCCCCATTGCGAGTCCGGCGGACGAAGTTGGCCAGCCCCTCCCCCCAAGGCTTAAGCCCACCCGTTTTTTGGCCATTTTTCCGCTGGACGAACTTGGCGCCCCGGCCTTCGGGCGGTTATTTTTGGGTGCGGCTATGCCCGTGGCTTATTTTTGGCACACGTAGGCCGCTCGCAAAGTCTCACCCGTTTCCGAGTCCAACGGACGAAGTTGGCCAGCCCCTCCCCCCAAGGCTATAGCCCACCCGTTTTATGGCAATTATTCCGCTGGGGGTTTGGGCGCGCCGACCTTCGGGGGGTTATTTTTGGGCGCGGCTGTGCCCGCGGCCTATTTTTGGCACGCGGAGGCCGCTCGCAAAGTCTCGCCCCATTCCGAGTCCGGCGGACGAAGTTGGCCAGCCCCTCCCCCCAAGGCTATAGCCCACCCGTTTTTTGGCCATTTTTCCGCTGGGGGGTTTGGGCGCAACGACCTTCGGGCGGTTATTTTTGGGCACTGCTGTGCCCGTGGCCTATTTTTGGCACGCGGAGGCCGCTCGCAAAGTCTGGCCCCATTCAGAGTCCGGCGGACGAAATTGGCCAGCCCCACCCCCCAAGGCTATAGCCCACCCGTTTTTGTGGCCTTTTTCCGCTGGACGAACTTGGCGCCGCGGCCTTCGGGCGGGTATTTTTGGGCGCGGCCTTGCCCGCGGCCTATTTTTGGCACACGGAGGTGCCTCGCAAAATCTTGCGCCATTCCGAGTCCGGCGGACGAAATTGGCCAGCCCCACCCCCCAAGGCTATAGCCCACCCGTTTTTGTGGCCTTTTTCCGCTGGACGAACTTGGCGCCGCGGCCTTCGGGCGGGTATATTTGGGCGTGGTTGTGGCCGCGGCCTATTTTTGGCACACGGTGGCGCCTCACAAAGTCTCGCGCCATTCCGAGTCCGGCGGACGAATTTGGCCAGCCCCACCCCCCAAGGCAATAGCCCACCCGTTTTTGTGGCCTTTTTCCGCTTGACGAACTTGGCGCCGCGGCCTTCGGGCGGGTATTTTTGGGTGCGGCTCTGCCCGCGGCCTATTTTTGGCACACGGAGGCGCCTCGCAAAGTCTCGCGCCATTCCGAGTCCGGCGGACGAAGTTAGCCAGCCCCACCCCCCAAGGCTATAGCCCACCCGTTTTTGTGGCCTTTTTCCGCTGGACGAACTTGGCGCCGCGGCCTTCGGGCGGGTATTTTTTGCCGCGGCTGTGCCCGCTGCCTATTTTTGGTACACGGAGGTGCCTCGCAAAGTCTCGCGCCATTCCGAGTCCGGCGAACGAAGTTGGCCAGCCCCACCCCCCAAGGCTATAGCCCACCCGTTTTTGTGGCCTTTTTCCGCTGGACGAACTTGGCGCCGCGGCCTTCGGTCGGGTATTTTTGGGTACGGATGTGCCCGCGGCCTATTTTTGGCACACAGAGGCGCCTCGCAAACTCTCGCGCCATTCCGAGTCCTGCTGACGAAGTGGGCCAGCCCCACCCCCCAAGGCTATAGCGCACCCGTTTTTGTGGCCTTTTTCCGCTGGACGAACTTGGCGCCGCGGCCTTCGGGCGGGTATTTTTGGGCGCGGCTGTGCCCGCAGCCTATTTTTGGCACACAGAGGTGCCTCGCAAAGTCTCGTGCCATTCCGAGTCCGGCGGACGAAGTTGGCCAGCCCCACCCCCCAAGGCTATAGCCCACCCGTTTTTGTGGCCTTTTTCCGTTGGACGAACTTGGCGCCGCGGCCTTTGGGCGGGTATTTTTGGGCATGGCTGTGCCCGCGTCCTATTTTTGGCACACGGAGGTGCCTCGCAAAGTCTCGCGCCATTCCGAGTCCGGCGGACGAAGTCGGCCAGCCCTACCCGCCAAGGCTATAGCCCACCCGTTTTTGTGGCCTTATTCCTCTGGACGAACTTGCCGCCGCGGCCTTCGGGCGGGTATTTTTGGGCGCGGCTGTGCTCGCGGCCTATTTTTGGCACACGGAGGCACCTCACAAAGTCTCACGCCATTCCGAGTCCGGCGGACGAAGTCGGGCAGCCCCACCCCCCAAGGCTCTAGCCCAACTATTTTTGTGGCCTTTTTCCGCTGGACGAACTTGGCGCCGCGGCCTTCAAGGCGAGTATTTTTAGGCGCGGCTGTGCCCATGGTCTATTTTTGGTACACGGAGGCGCCTCTCGCAAAGTCTCGTGCCATTCCGAGTCCGGCGGACGAAGTTGGCCAGCCCCACCCCCCAAGGCTATAGCCCACCCGTGTTTGTGGCCTTTTCCGCTGGACACACTTGGCGCCATGCCTGCCGAGATGGGTATTTTTGGGCGCGGCCACCCGTTTTTGTGGCCTTTTTCTGTTGGACGAACTTGGCTCCGCGGCCTTCGGGTGGGTATTTTTGGGCGCGGCTGTGCCCGCGGCCTATTTTTGGCACACGGAGGCGCCTCGCAAAGTTTCGCGCCATTCCGAGTCCGGCGGAAGAAGTTGGCCAGCCCCACCCCCCAAGGCTATAGCCCACCCGTGTTTGTGGACTTTTAGTTTCCTTCCAGGAGATCTTGCAACACTAGAGGCACTTATCACACTAGCATCTTGGGCTCATCTGCACATCCACCAGAAACCCATCGGTTTGTTAAATGTCAATAACTTTTATGATGGCTTTATCGCATTTCTTAACCATGCAATAAAAAACTACTTCATTCCTTCCCATGCGAAAAAACTTTTTATTTGTGCTCACTGCTTGCTAATGAGCTACTTGATCTGTTACAAGCTTTTGAGACCGAGCCAAACCCCCGGACCTTTGTGTTGGGCGACCAAATAATGATGGTAACAGTAGCGTGATAAAAGTACAAATTAGATTTAACTCTCCGCCTGTAAATATTTTCTTCTGTGTTGCACCACCCAGGTGATGTCTTCTAAACTCTACTTCTTTCCTTTTAAACATTGAGGACAATGTTTCGTTCTGGTTGGGGGGAGGGAATAGTCGACAATTGTGGAATCTTGGTTAAGTTTGTACTAATTTTTTGTTGTAGAAACTAACTGTTGCTAACTTTTTGTGTTGAAGATGGCTGAATATGGAGTGTAGTGCCTCTAGAAACGCATCTTCATTGATTAAAAATAAAAAATAAAAAAATAAAAAAATAAAAAATAAAAAATTTCTTTTTCTTTATTAAGTTTTGATGTTCATTTTTCTTCTTCTTTTTAATTTCTCCTCTATAAATATACATTTTCCAACTTTTGAGTCGAAGATGGCTGAATATGGAGTGTAGTGCCTCTAGAAACGCATCTTCTAAGTTAAAAAAAAAAATTCATTTTCGTTTTCTATCATTTTAAGTGTAACTTTTCTAATTAGTTTTTATGCATCATTTTCACATTTCTGCATGCATATTTTCCTTTCATGTTTAGAATAGGTTGGGGGGTAGAATGTTGTTTAAAAAAAAAAAAATTGTGTGATTTGTTTTAACATTGGATGACATGATTAATTTCAAATTTTAGTATTTGTATTATCTTTGGTCTTAAGTGATGTTACATTATGTTTGCTACTCTACATGTTGATGTCGGAGACAAATATGAGTTGCTTGAAAGAATGAACATGTCATAATAAATACCAAGTGAGTTTTTGAGCCTATCATTTTTCTTAGAGAGTAACCCTTTTGCCCATTCTTTATACTGACAACTTAAGTTTATTATTTTATACACTATCTCTAGATTTCTTTTGAGTTAACCCTTA
This sequence comes from Citrus sp. QX-2021, assembly GCA_030444885.1. Classification (NCBI taxonomy): domain Eukaryota; kingdom Viridiplantae; phylum Streptophyta; class Magnoliopsida; order Sapindales; family Rutaceae; genus Citrus; species Citrus sp. QX-2021. The sequence continues at coordinate 34,730 of JAUJEF010000492.1, read as the reverse complement.
AAAAAAAAATTGTAAAAAAAAAAAAAAAAAAAGTGTGTTGCTACATTTGGAGGCCCATCTAACTAGTAGATATGGAAGATTATTTAGAGCCCTAAAATACGATGGAAAGGCCATCTTTGATCCGTTTGAGCCTTTATAGCCCTCCCATTTATTAAATATCCATAGTTAACCCTTTTGAGCCTTTTTTTTAAAAAAAAAAACATTTTCTTTGTCAACTTATCATCTTGACCCACTCCGATTTGGAGTATTACCCAATGTCTTATAAGTTCCATCACCTATTTATGTTTGAGAAAATGTAAATAATTATATTGTTCAGTGAAGTTATGCCAAACAAAAGCAAAAAAAAAAAAATTGTTGTTTCAAAAGAATAAAAATAACAATAATAGGTGAAATCCACCTTGCAACTTCCAAAAAAAAAAAAAATTCTCTGCATTTTTCTCAAACATACACTTTGTTTTCCTTATTTCCTTTCTTTGTTAACCATGTCCCTAGCCTACGTTACATCCTAATAAAAGTCCTTCCTAATTTTAGGAAACTATAATCTGAAGTAGAAGCTAGTTATATGGGCTAAAATGATGTAGTGGTGTATATAAAAATAAATAAATAAATAAATTGGGTTGACTAACAGTTTTTATTTGACTTGAGATCGTATTATTTTTAAGCTGAGGGCATATTTATTTCATCTTGGTGAGAGCATGTGATATCACTTCTTCATTATTTTCTCTCAATTACCATTCATTGGAGTGACTATTTTTATTAGGTTTAATTTCTTTGTGAGAGTGTCACTACTTCCAGTGAGATTTTGGGGTTTGACATGTCATTCTTGAAAGTAGCTATAACAAAGTCTATTGGGCTGATTCATGTGGATGGTTGATGTGGGTGTGATGTTGCTTTAGACTGGAGATAATGCTTATACTTTTATTTGATTGCTATCATTAATCTGATTGAATAAACACAAGTGTTTCTAAAAAACATATATATATATTTTGAATTTGAATTTTGTTTTCGCTTTATTTGCTAGGGACTAGCAATAAGCTGGTTGGGGGGTGTGTTGAGTGTTAGAAAATGTATATTTATAAAGGAGAAAACTGTCATTTTACATTTCAAGTTTTACTAACAACCCTTACTTTTATGTATTTAACATTCTTGTGATTTAATTACGTGTGTTTTATTTTAATTAAGTAATTTATGTATTTTAGGGGCATTATAGTCATTTCACAATAAAGGAGAGATCAGACGGCAAAACGGACTTCACTTTTGAACTCAGGACGGTCGAAAACCTTAGGAGGAGCATAAAAGGAAAAATGGCACTATTCACATGTACGGTACTATTCACGGGTACGGTACTGTCTACGTTACTGTTCACGACACTGTTCACATAGACGGATCGATGACGTGGCATTGACCGATGACGTGGCATTGACTGATGAGGTGTCACGATCCTGTTGGACTAAAATTCTTATATACTGTTGATGGTGACGTGGCAGCATATTAGTGGACGAAAAATCTCGCGTACGGTGCATGCATCACACAGGATTATTTTCAACCAAACCGCGTTACTGTTCATCCGCGTGGTCAAACCGTGGACTGTTGACTGATGACGTGGCGCAATCCTGAGCGTCCAAACTGTTTTTAATCCGATGGCCATGATTTACTCCATGTATCTATAAAAAGGGGGCCTCTCCCCCCTAATTTGATATCTCTGAATCCATTTTTGGGATCCATTTTCTGTAATTCCTTCTCCATCTTGTATTTTCTTCGTATTTTAATAAATTCCCATTTTGCCCCTAGTTCAATTATGAGTAGCTAATTTCCTTTCAAGCTTGGGTTGAAGGTGAAGTCTCAACATGTGTCATGGGCTTAATTTGGTAAATTTATTTTCTCTTCCCCTCTAGTTTTTGTGGATGTTTTGACTTTTCGTCGACAAATAATACTAATCTTGTCTAGTACCGCCTTGGTTTTACCGGCCCTCTAGTACAAGGTTATTATTATTTGGCACGATAAGCCCTTAGCACCATATTGATTAGAGCATGGTTCATGAGGTGTGGATTCCCCCTCATGATTTAATTGGAATTAATACAGATTATTTAGCCCATGATGCATGTTGATACGGATCCAGATACCCAAGTACGTCAATTTAATAGAATTTTCGCTTCAATTCATTCTCTCCATTGCAATTCCAATTTTAGAATTTATTCACGCCATTTTAATTTAAGTTTTAGCATATTCCAAACCATTTCCACCACAAATCCAATCACCCATTTACAAAATTAATTCTATATATAATTAAAATCCACCTCCTCGTGGGATCGACACTCGTCACCATTGATCTACACTACAATAGATTCGTGCGCTTGCGAGTACATTAAAATTTGCACAACAGTTATTTTTGGGCGCGGCTGTGCCCGGGGCCTATTTTTGGCACACGGAGGCCGCTCACAAAGTCTCGCGCCATTCCGAGTCCGGCTGACGAAGTTGGCCAGCCCCACCCCCCAAGGCTATAGCCCACCCGTTTTTGTGGCCTTTTTCCGCTGGACGAACTTGGCGCCCCGGCCTTCGGGCGGTTATTTTTGGGCGCGGCTGTGCCCGGGGCCTATTTTTGGCACACGGAGGCCGCTCGCAAAGTCTCGCCCAATTCCGAGTCCGGTCGACGAACTTCGCCCGCGCCCCCCACCAAGGCTATAGCCCACCCGTTTTTTGGCCATTTTTCCGCTGGGGGGTTTTGGCACCACGATCTTCGGGCGCTTATTTTTGGGCGCGGCATTGCCCGCGGTTTATTTTTAGCACCCCGACGCCCCTCGCAAAGTCTCGCGCCATTCCGAGTCCGGCGGACGAAGTGGGCCAGCCCCACCCCCCAAGGCTATAGCCCACCCGTTTTTGTGGCCTTTTTCCGCTGGACGAACTTGGCGCCCCGGCCTTCGGGCGGTTATTTTTGTACACGGCTGTGTCCGGGGCCTAGTTTTGGCACACGAAGGCCGCTCGCAAAGTCTCGCGCCATTCCGAGTCCGGCGGACGAAGTGGGCCAGCCCCACCCCCCAAGGCTATAGCCCACCCGTTTTTGTGGGCTTTTTCCGCTTGACGAACTTGGCGCCCCGGCCTTTCGGTGGTTATTTTTGGGCGCGGCTGTGCCCTGGGCCTATTTTTGGCACACGGAGGCCGCTCGCAAAGTCTTGCGCCATTCCGAGTCCGGGGACGAGTTGGCCAGCCCCACCCCCAATGGTATAGCCCACCCGTTTTTGTGACCTTTTTCCGCTGGACGAACTTGGCGCCCCGGCCTTTGGGCAGTTATTTTTGGGCACGGCTGTGCCCGGGGCCTTTTTTTGGCACACGGAGACCGCTCACAAAGTCTGGCGCCATTCCAATTCCGGCGGACGAAGTCGGCCAGACCCACCCCCCAAGGCTATAGCCCACCCGTTTTTGTGGCCTTTTTCCGCTGGACGAACTCGGCGCCCCAGCCTTAGGGCGGCTATTTTTGGGTACGGCTGTGCCCGGGTCCTATTTTTGGAACACGGAGGCCGCTCGCAAAGTCTCGCGCCATTCCGAGTTCGGCGGACGAAGTTTGCCAGGCCCACCCCCCAGGGCTATAGCCCACCCGTTTTTGTGGCCTTTTTCCGCTGGACGAACTTGGCAACCCGGCCTTCGGGCGGTTATTTTTGGGCACGGCAGTGCCCGCGGCCTATTTTTGGCACAAGGAAGCCGCTCGCAAAGTCTCGCGCCATTCCGAGTCCGGCGGACGAAGTGGGCCAGCCCCACCCCCCAAGGCTATAGCCCACCCGTTTTTGTGGGCTTTTTCCGCTTGACGAACTTGGCGCCCCGGCCTTTCGGTGGTTATTTTTGGGCGCGGCCGTGCCCCGGGCCTATTTTTGGCACACGGAGGCCGCTCGCAAAGTCTTGCGCCATTCCGAGTCCGGGGGACGAAGTTGGCCAGCCCCACCCCCCAAGGCTAGAGCCCACCCGTTTTTGTGACCTTTTTCCGCTGGACGAACTTGGCGCCCCGGCCTTCGGGCGGTTATTTTTGGGCGCGGCTGTGTCCGGGGCCTATTTTTGGCACACGGCGGCCGCTCGCAAAGTCTCGCGCCATTCCGAGTCCGGCGGACGAAGTTGGCCAGCCCCACCCCCGAAGGCTATAGCCCACCCGTTTTTGTGGCCCTCTTCCGCTGGACGAATTTGGCGCCCCGGCCTTCGGGGGGTTATTTTTGGGCGCGGCTGTGCCCGGGGCCTATTTTTGGCACACGGAGGCTGCTCGCAAAGTCTCGCGCCATTCCGAGCCCGGCGGACGAAGTTGGACAGCCCTACCCCCCAAGGCTATAGCCCACCCAATTTTTGGGCCTTTTTCCATTGGACGAACTTGGCGCCGCGGCCTTCGGGCGGTTATTTTTGGGCGCGGCTGTGCCCGGGGCCTATTTTTTGCACACGGATGGCGTAGGTAAAGTCTCGCGCCATTCCGAGTCCGGCGGACGAAGTTGGCCAGCCCCACCCCCCAAGGCTATAGACCACCCATTTTTGGGGCCTTTTTCCGCTGGACGAACTTGGCGCCGCGGCCTTCGGTCGGTTATTTTTGGGCGCGGCTGTGCTCGTGGCCTATTTTTGGCACACGGAGGCTGCTCGCAAAGTCTCGCGCCATTCCGAGTCCGGCGGACGAAGTTGGCCAGCCCCACCCCCCAAGGCTATAGCCCTCTTGTTTTTGTGGCCTTTTTACGCTGGACGAACGTGGCGCCCCGGCCTTCGGGCGGTTATTTTTGGGTACGGCTGGGCCCGGGGCCTATTTTTGGCAGACGGAGGCCGCTCGCAAAGTCTCGCGCCATTCCGAGTCCGGCGGACGAAGTTGGCCAGCCCCACCCCCCAAGGCTATAGCCCACCCGTTTTTGTAGCCATATTCCGCTGGACCAACTTGGCGCCCGGCCTTCGGGCGGTTATTTTTGACGCGGCTGTGTCCGCGGCCTATTTTTGGCAGACGGAGGCCGCTCGCAAAGTCTCGCGCCATTCCGAGTTCGGCGGACGAAGTTGGCCAGCCCCACCCCCCAAGGCTATAGCCCAGCCGTTTTTGTGGCCCTCGTCCGCTGGACGAACTTGGCGCCCCGGCCTTAGGGCGGCTATTTTTGGGCGCGGCTGTGCCCGGGTCCTATTTTTGGCACACGGATGCCGTTCGCAAAGTCTTGCGCCATTCCGAGTCCGGCGGACGAACTTGGCCAGCCCCACCCCTCAAGGTATAGCCCGCCCGTTTTTGTGGCCTTTTTCCGCTGGACGAACTTGGCGCCCCGGCCTTCGGGCGGTTATTTTTGGGCGCGGCTGTGCCCGGGGATTATTTTTGGCACATGGAGGCCGCTCGCAAAGTCTCGCTCCATTCCGAGTCCGGCGGACGAAGTTGGCCAGACAACGCCCCCAAGGCTATTGGCCACCCGGTTTTGAGCCGTTTGTCCGCTGGACGAACTTGGCGCCCTGGCGTTTGGGCGTGGCTGTGTCCGGGGCCTATTTTTGGCACACGTAGGCCTCTCACAAAGTCTCGCGCCATTCCGAGTCCGGCGGACGAAGTTGGCCAGCCCCACCCGCCAAGGCTATAGCCCACCCGTTTTTGTGGCCTTTCACCGCTGGACGAACTTGGCGCCCCGGCCTTCGGGTGGTTATTTTTGGGCACGGATGTGTATGGGGCCTGTTTTTGGCACACGTAGGCTGATCGCAAAGTCTCGCGCCATTCCGAGTCCGGCGGATGAAGTTGGCCAGCCTCTCCCCCCAAGGCTATAGCCCACCCGTTTTTTGGCCATTTTTCCGCTGGGGGGTTTGGGCGCGCCGACCTTCGGGGGGTTATTTTTGGGCGCGGCTGTGCCCGCGGCCTATTTTTGGCACTCGGCGGCCACTCGCAAAGTCTCGCCCCATTCCGAGTCCGGCGGACGAAGTGGGCCAGCCCCTCCCCCCAAGGCTATAGCCCACCCGTTTTTTGGCCATTTTTCCGCTGGGGGTTTGGGCGCGCCGACCTTTGGGGGGTTATTTTTGGGCGCGGCTGTGCCCGCGGCCTATTTTTGGCACGCGGAGGCTGCTCGCAAAGTCTCGCCCCATTCCGAGTCCGGCGGACGAAGTTGGCCAGCCCCTCCCCCCAAGGCTATAGCCCACCCGTTTTTTTGCCATTTTTCCGCTGGACAAAATTGGCGCCCCGGCCTTCGGGCGGTTATTTTTGTGCACGGCAGTACCCGCGGCCTATTTTTGGCACACGGAGGCCGTTCGCAAAGTCTCGCCCCATTCCTAGTCCGGCGGACGAAGTGGGCCGGCCCCTCCCCCCAAGGCTATAGCCCACCCGTTTTTTTGCCATTTTTCCGCTGGTCGAACATGGCGCCCCAGCCTTCGGGCGGTTATTTTTGGGCGCGGCTGTGCCCCCGGCCTATTTTTGGCATGCGGAGGCCGCTCGAAAAGTCTCGCCCCATTCCGAGTCCGGCGGACGAAGTTGGCCAGCCCCTCCCCCCAAGGCTATAGCCCTCCTGTTTTTTGGCCATTTTTCCGCGGGACGAGCTTGGCGCCCCGGCCTTCGGGCAGTTATTTTTGGGCGCGGCTGTGCCCGTGGCCTATTTTTGGCATACGGAGGCCGCTTGGAAAGTCTTGCCCCATTCCGAGTTCGGCGGACGAAGTTGGCCAGCCCCTCCCCCCAAGGCTATAGTGCACCCGTTTTTTTGCCATTTTTCCGCTGGGGGGTTTGGGCGCGCCGACAGTCGGGGGGTTATTTTTGGGCGCGGCTGTGTCCGTGGCCTATTTTTAGCATGCGGAGGCCGCTCGCAAAGTCTCACCCCATTCCGAGTCCGGCGGACGAAGATGGCCAGCCCCTCCCCCCAAGGCTATAGCCCACCCCTTTTTTGGCCATTTTTCCGCTGGACGAACTTGGCGCCCCGGCCTTCGGGTGGTTATGTTTGGGCACGACTGTGCCTGCAGCCTATTTTTGGCACGCGGAGGCCGCTCACAAAGTCTCGCCCCATTCCGAGTCCGCCGGACGAAGTTGGCCAGCCCCTCCCCCCAACGCTATAGCCCACCCGTTTTTTGGCCATTTTTCCGCTGGACGAACTAGGCGCCCCGGCCTTCTGGAGGTTATGTTTGGGCCCGACTTCGCCCGCAGCCTATTTTTCGCACGCAGAGGCCGCTCGCAAAGTCTTGCCCCATTCCGAGTCCGCTGGACGAAGTTGGCCAGCCCTCCCCCAACGCTTATAGCCCAACCGTTTTTTGCCATTTTTCCGCATGACGAACTTGGCCCCCCCGCCTTCGGGCGGGAATATTTTGGCGAGTCTGTGCCAGCGGCCTAAATATGGCATACGGAGGCCGCTCGCAAAGTCTTACCCCATTCCGAGTCCGCGGATTTGTTGGCCAGCCCCTCCCCCAAGGCTATAGTCCACCCGTTTTTTGCCATTTCTCCGCTGGGGGGTTTGGGCGCGCCGACCGTCGGGGGGTTATTTGTTGGCGCGGCTGTGCCCGTGGCCTATTTTTGGCACGCGGAGGCCGCTCGCACAGTTTCGCCCCATTCCGAGTCCGGCGGACGAAGTTGGCAGCCCCCCCCCCCAAGGCTATAGGCCACCCGTTTTTTGGCCATTTTTCCGCTGGGGGGTTTGGACCCGCCGACCTTCGGGGGGTTATTTTTGGGCGTGGCTGTGTCCACGGACAATTTTTGGTACGCGGAGGCCGCTCGCAAAGTGTCTCCCCATTCCGAGTCCGGGGGACGAAGTTGGCCAGCCCCTCCCCCCAAGGCTATAGCCCTCCCGTTTTTTGGCCATTTTTCCGCGGCACGAACTTGGCGCCCCGGCCTTCGGGCGTTTATTTTTGGGCGCGGCTGTGCCCACGGCCTATTTTTGGCACACGGAGGCCTCTCGCAAAGTCTCGCACCATTCCGAGTCCGGCGGACGAAGTTGGCCAGCCCCTCCCCCCATGGCTATAGCCCACCCGTTTTTTGGCCATTTTTCCGCTGGGGGGTTTGGGCGCTCCGACCTTCGGGCGGTTATTTTTGGGTGCGGCTGTGCCCGTGGCCTATTTTTGGTACACGGAGGCCGCTCGCAAAGTCTCGCACCATCCCGAGTCCGGCGGACGAAGTTGGCCAGCCCCTCCCCCCATGGCTATAGCCCTCCCGTTTTTTGGCCATTTTTCCGCTGGGGGGTTTGGGCGCAACGACCTTCGGGGGGTTATTTTTGGGCGTGGCTGTGCGCGCGGCCTATTTTTGGTACGCGGAGGCCACTCGCAAAGTCTCGCCGCATTCCGAGTCCGGCGGACGAAGTGGGCCAGCCCCTCCCCTCAAGGCTATAGCCCACCCGTGTTTTGGCCATTTTTTTCCGCTGGGGGGTTTGGGCGCAACGACCTTCGTGGGGTTATTTTTTGACGCGGCTGTGCCCGCGGCCTATTTTTGGTACGCGGAGGCCGCTCGCAAAATATCGCCCCATTACGAGTCCGGCGGACGAAGTGGGCCAGCCCCTCCCCCCAAGGCTATAGCCCACCCGTTTTTTGGCCATTTTTCCGTTGTACGAACTTGGCGCCCCGGCCTTCGGGCGGTTATTTTTGTGTGCGGCTGTGCACGCGGCCTATTTTTGGCACGCGGAGTCCGCTCGCACAGTCTCGCCCCATTCCGAGTCCGGCGGACGAAGTTGGCCAGCCCCTCCCCCCAAGGCTATAGCCCACCCGTTTTTTGGCCATTTTTCCGCTGGACGAACTTGGCGCCCCGGCCTTCGGACGGTTATTTTTGGGCGCGGCTGTGCCAACGGCCTATTTTATGCACGCGGAGGCCGCTCGCAAAGTCTTACCCCTTTCCGAGTCCGGCGGACGAAGTTGGCCAGCCCCTCCCCCCAAGGCTATAGCCCACTCGTTTTTTGGCCATTTTTCCTCTGGACGAACTTGGCGCCCCGGCCTTCGGGCGGTTATTTTTGGGCGCGGCTGTGCCCACGGCCTATTTTTGGCCTGCGGAAACCGCTCGCAATGTCTTACCCCATTCCGAGTCCGTCGGATGAAGTGGGCCCGCCCCTCCCCCCAAGGCTATAGCCCACCCGTTTTTGGCCATTTTTCCGCCGGACGAACTTGACGCCCCCGGCCTTCGGGCGGTTATTTTTTGGTGCGGCTGTGTCCGCGGCCTATTTTTGGCACACGGAGGCTGCTCCCAAAGTCTCGCCCCATTCCGAGTCCGGCGGACGAAGTTGGCCAGCCCCTCCCCCCAAGGCTATAGCCCACCCGTTTTTTAGCCATTTTTCCGCTGGGGGGTTTGGGCGCGCCGACCTTTGGGCGGTTATTTTTGGGCGTGGCTGTGCCCGTAGCCTATTTTTGGCACGCGGTGGCCGCTCACAAATTCTCGCCCCATTCCGAGTCCGGCGGACGAAGTGGGCCAGCCCCTCCCCCCAAGGCTATAGCCCACCCGTTTTTTGGCCATTTCTCCGCTGGACGAACTTGGCGCCCCGGCCTTCGGGCGGTGATTTTTGGGCGCGGCTGTGCCCGCGGCCTATTTTTGGCACGCGGAGGCCGTTCGCACAGTCTCGTCCCATTCCGAGTCCGGCGGACGAAGTGGGCCAGCCCCTCCCCCCAAGGCTATAGCCCACCCGTTTTTTGGCCATTTTTCTGCTGGACGAACTTGGCGCCCCGGCCTTCGGACGGTTATTTTTGGACACGGCTGTGCCGACGGCCTATTTTATGCACGCGGAGGCCGTTCGCAAAGTCTTACCCCATTTCGAGTCCGGCGGACGAAGTGGGCCAGCCCCTCCCCCCAAGGCTATAGCCCAGCCATTTTTTGGCCATTTTTCCTCCGGGCGAACTTGGCGCTCCGGCCTTCGGGCGGTTATTTTTGGGCGCGGCTGTGCCCACGGCCTATTTTTGGCATGCGGAAACCGCTCGCAAAGTCTTACCCCATTCCGAGTCCGTCGGACGAAGTGGGCCCGCCCCTCCCCCCAAGGCTATAGCCCACCTGTTTTTTGGCCATTTTTCCGCCGGACGAACTTGGCGCCCTGGCCTTTGGGCTGTTATTTTTGGGCGCGGCTGTGCCCGCGGCCTATTTTTGGCACGCGGAGGCCGCCCGCAAAGTCTCGCCCCATTCCGAGTCCGGCGGACGAAGTTCGCCAGCCCCTTCCCCCAAGGCTATAGCCCACCCGTTTTTTGGCCATTTTTCCGCTGGGCGGTTTGGGCGCGTCGACCTTCGGGCGGTTATTTTTGGGAGCGGCTGTGCCCGCGGGCTAATTTTGGCACGCAGAGGCCGCTCGCAAAGTCTCCTCCCATTCCGAGTCCGGCGGACGAAGTTGGCCAGCCCCTCCCCCCAAGGCTATAGCCCACCCGTTTTTTGGCCATTTTTCCGCTGGGGGGTTTGGGCACGCCAACCTTCGGGCGGTTATTTTTGGGCATGGCCATGCCCGTAGCCTATTTTTGGCATGTGGAGGCCGCTCGCAAAGTCTCGCCCCATTCCGAGTCCGGCGTTTGAAGTTGGCCAGCCCCTCCCCCCAAGGATATAGCCCACCCTTTTTTTGGCCATTTTTCCGCTGGACAAACTTGGCGCCCCGGCCTTCGGGCGGTTATTTTTGACGCGGCTTTCCCGCGGCCTATTTTTGGCACGCTGATGCAGCTCGCACAGTCTCACCCCATTCCGAATCCGGCGGACGAAGTTGGCAATCCCCTCTCCCCAAGGCTATAGCCCACCCGTTTTTTGGCCATTTTTCCGCTGGGGGGTTTGGGCGCGCCGACCATCGGGCGGTTATTTTTTGGCGCAGCTGTCCCCGCGGCCTATTTTTAGCACGCGGAGGCAGCTCGCAAAGTCTCGCCCCATTCCGAGTCCGGCGGACGAAGTTGGCCAGCCCCCCCCCCCAAGGCTATAGGCCACCCGTTTTTTGGCCATTATTCCGCTGGACGAACTTGGCGCCCCGGCCTTCGGGCGGTTATTTTTTGGCGCGGCTGTGCCCGCAGCCTATTTTTGGCACACGGAAGCCGCTCGCAAAGTCTCGCCCCATTCCGAGTCCTGCGGACGAAGTTGGCCAGCCCTTCCCCCCAAGGCTATAGCCCACCCGTTTTTTGGCCATTTTTCCGCTGGACGAACTTGGCGCCCCGGCCTTCGGGCGGTTAATTTTGGGCGCGGCTGTGCCCAAGGCCTATTTTTGGCACGGGAGGCCGCTCGTAAAGTCTCGCCCCATTCCGAGTCCGCCGGACGAAGTGGGCCGGCCCCTCCCCCCAAGGCTATAGCCCACCCGTTTTTTGGCTACTTTTCCGCTAGACGAACTTGTCGCCCCGGCCTTCGGGCTGTTATTTTTGGGCGCGGCTGCGCCCGCGGCCTATTTTTGGCATGGGAGGCCGCTCGCAAAGTCTCGCCCCATTCCAAGTCCGGCGGACGATGTTGGCCAGCCCCTCCCCCCAAGGCTATAGCCCACCCGTTTTTTGGCCATTTTTCCGCTGGGGGGTTTGGGCACGCCAACCTTCGGGCGGTTATTTTTGGGCACGGCCATGCCCGTAGCCTATTTTTGGCATGCGGAGGCCGCTCGCAAAGTCTCACCCCATTCCGAGTCCGGCGTTTGAAGTTGGCCAGCCCCTCCCCCCAAGGATATAGCCCACCCTTTTTTTGGCCATTTTTCCGCTGGACAAACTTGGCGCCCCGGCCTTCGGGCGGTTATTTTTGGCGCGGCTTTCCCGCGGCCTATTTTTGGCACGCTGATGCAGCTCGCAAAGTCTCGCCCCATTCCGAATCCGGCGGACGAAGTTGGCCAGCCCCTCCCCCCAAGGCTATAGCCCACCCGTTTTTTGGCCATTTTTCCGCTGGACGAACTTCGCGACCCGGCCTTCGGGCAGTTATTTTTGGGTGCGGCTGTGCCCGCGGCCTATTTTTGGCACACGGAGGCCGCTCGCAAAGTCTTGTCCCATTCCGAGTCCGGCGGACGAAGTACGCCAGCCCCTTCCCCCAAGGCTATAGCCCACCAGTTTTTTGGCCATTTTTCCGCTGGACGAACTTGGTGCCCCGGCCTTCGGGCAGTTATTTTTGGGCGCGGCTGTGCCCGCGGCCTATTTTTGGCACGCGGAGGCCGCTCGCAAAGTCTCGCCCCATTCCGAGTCCGGCGGACGAAGTTGGCCAGCCCATCCCCCCACGGCTATAGCCCACCCGTTTTTTGGCCATTTTTCCGCTGGACTAACTTGGCGCCCCCGCCTTCGGGCGGTTATTTTTGGGCGCGGCTGTGCCCGCGGCCTATTTTTGGCACGCGGAGGCCGCTCGCAAAGTCTCGCCCCATTCCGAGTCCGGCGGACGAAGTTGGCCAGCCCATCCCCCCACGGCTATAGCCCACCCGTTTTTTGGCCATTTTTCCGCTGGACTAACTTGGCGCCCCCGCCTTCGGGCGGTTATTTTTGGGCGCGGCGGTGCCCGTGTCCTATTTTTGGCACAAGGATGCCGCTCGCAAAGTCTCGCTCCATTCCGAGACCGGCGGACGAAGTGGGCCAGCCCCTCCCCCCAAGGCTATACCCCACCCGTTTTTTGGCCATTTTTCCGCTGGGGGGTTTGGGCGCGCCGACCTTAGGGCGGTTATTTTTGGGCGCGGCTATGCCCGCGGCCTATTTTTGGCACGCGGACGCCGCTCGCAAAGTCTCGCCCCATTCCGAGTCCGGCGGACGAAGTTGGCCAGCCCCTCCCCCCAAGGCTGTAGCCCACCCGTTTTTTGGCCATTTTTCCGCTGGATGAACTTGGCGCCCCGGCCTTCGGGCAGTTATTTTTGGGCGCGACTGTGCCCACAGCCTATTTTTGGCACGCGGGGGCCGCTCGCAAAGTCTCGCCCCATTCCGAGTCCGGCGGACGAAGTTAGCCAGCCCCTCCTCCCAAGGCTATAGCCCACCCGTTTTTTGGCCATTTTTCCACTGGATGAACTTGGCGTACCGACTTCGGGAGGTTATTTTTGGGCGTGGATGTGCCCGCAGCCTATTTTTGGCACGCGGAGGACGCTCGCAAAGTCTCACCCCATTCCGAGTCCGGCAGACGATGTTGGCCACCCCTCCCCCCAAGGCTATAGCCCACCCGTTTTTTGGCCATTTTTCCGCTGGACGAACTTGGCGCCCCGGCCTTCGGGCGGTTATTTTTGGACGCGGCTGTGCCGACGGCCTATTTTTGGCACGCGGAGGCTGCTCGCAAAGTCTCGCCCCATTCCGAGTCCGGCGGACGAAGTTGGCCAGCCCCTCCCCCCAAGTCTATAGCCCACCCGTTTTTTGGCCATTTTTCGCTTGGGGTTTGGACGCGCCTGGCCTTGAGTGGTTATTTTTGGGCCCGGCTGTGTCTGCGGCCTATTTTTTGCACGCGGAGGCCCTCGCAAAGTCTCACCCCATTCCGAGTCCGGCGGACGAAGTTGGCCACCCCTCCCCCCAAGGCTATAGCCCACCCGTTTTTTGGCCATTTTTCCGCTGGACGACCTTGGCGCCCCGGCCTTTTGGCGGTTATTTTTGGGTGCGGCTGTGTCCACGGCCAATTTTTGGCACGCGGAGGCCGCTCGCAAAGTCTCGCCCCATTCCGAGTCCGGCGGACGAAGTTGTCCAGCCCCTCCCCTCAAGGCTATAGCCCACCCGTTTTTTCGCCATTTTTACGCTGGGAGGTTTGGGCGCCCCGGCCTTTGGGGGGTTATTTTTGGGCGCGGCTGTGCCTGCAGCCTATTTTTGGCATGCGGAGGCCGCTCGCAAAGTCTCGCCCCATTCCAAGTCCGGCGGACGATGTTGGCCAGCCCCTCCCCCCAAGGCTATAGCCCACCCGTTTTTTGGCCATTTTTCCGCTGGGGGGTTTGGGCACGCCAACCTTCGGGCGGTTATTTTTGGGCACGGCCATGCCCGTAGCCTATTTTTGGCATGCGGAGGCCGCTCGCAAAGTCTCACCCCATTCCGAGTCCGGCGTTTGAAGTTGGCCAGCCCTTCCCCCCAAGGATATAGCCCACCCTTTTTTTGGCCATTTTTCCGCTGGACAAACTTGGCGCCCCGGCCTTCGGGCGGTTATTTTTGGCGCGGCTTTCCGGCGGCCTATTTTTGGCACGCTGATGCAGCTCGCAAAGTCTCGCCCCATTCCGAATCCGGCGGACGAAGTTGGCCAGCCCCTCCCCCCAAGGCTATAGCCCACCCGTTTTTTGGCCATTTTTCCGCTGGACGAACTTCGCGACCCGGCCTTCGGGCAGTTATTTTTGGGTGCGGCTGTGCCTGCGGCCTATTTTTAGCACACGGAGGCCGCTCGCAAAGTCTTGTCCCATTCCGAGTCCGGCGGACGAAGTACGCCAGCCCCTTCCCCCAAGGCTATAGCCCACCAGTTTTTTGGCCATTTTTCCGCTGGACGAACTTGGTGCCCCGGCCTTGGGCAGTTATTTTTAGGCGCGGCTGTGCCAGCGGCCTGGCCTATTTTTGCACGCGGAGGCGCTCAGAAGTCTCGCCCCATTCCGAGTCCGGCGGACGAAGTTGGCCAGCCCATCCCCCCACGGCTATAGCCCACCCGTTTTTTGGCCATTGTTCCGCTGGACTAACTTGGCGCCCCCGCCTTCGGGCGGTTATTTTTGGGAGCGGCTGTGCCCGAGGCCTATTTTTGTAACGCGGAGGCCGCTCACAAAGTCTCGCCCCATTCCGAGTCCGCGCGGACGAAGTTGGCCAGCCCATCCCCCCACGGCTATAGCCCACCCGTTTTTTGGCCATTTTTCCGCTGGACTAACTTGGCGCCCCCGCCTTCGGGCGGTTATTTTTGGGCGCGGCGGTGCCCGTGTCCTATTTTTGGCACAAGGAGGCCGCTCGCAAAGTCTCGCTCCATTCCGAGACCGGCGGACGAAGTGGGCCAGCCCCTCCCCCCAAGGCTGTACCCCACCCGTTTTTTGGCCATTTTTCCGCTTGGGGTTTGGGCGCACCGACCATAGGGCGGTTATTTTTGTGCGCTGCTATGCCCGCGGCCTATTTTTGGCACGCGGACGCCGCTCGCAAAGTCTCGCCCCATTCCGAGTCCGGCGGACGAAGTTGGCCAGCCCCTCCCCCCAAGGCTGTAGCCCACCCGTTTTTTGGCCATTTTTCCGCTGGATGAACTTGGCGCCCGGCCTTCGGGCAGTTATTTTTGGGCGCGACTGTGCCCACAGCCTATTTTTGGCACGCGGGGCCGCTTTCGCAAAGTCTCGCCCCATTCCGAGTCCGGCGGACGAAGTTAGCCAGCCCCTCCTCCCAAGGCTATAGCCCACCCGTTTTTTGGCCATTTTTCCACTGGATGAACTTGGCGTACCGACTTCGGGAGGTTATTTTTGGGCGTGGATGTGCCCGCAGCCTATTTTTGGCACGCGGAGGATGCTCGCAAAGTCTCACCCCATTCCGAGTCCGGCGGACGAAGTTGGCCACCCCTCCCCCCAAGGCTATAGCCCACCCGTTTTTTGGCCATTTTTCCGCTGGACGAACTTAGCGCCCCGGCCTTCGGGCGGTTATTTTTGGGCGCGGCTGTGCCGACGGCCTATTTTTGGCACGCGGAGGCCGCTCGCAAAGTCTCGCCCCATTCCGAGTCCGGCGGACGAAGTTGGCCAGCCCCTCCCCCCAAGGCTATAGCCCGCCCGTTTTTTGGCCATTTTTCCGCTGGGGGGTTTGGACGCGCCGGCCTTCGAGTGGTTATTTTTGGGCCCGGCTGTGTCTGCGGCCTATTTTTGGCACGCGGAGGCCCCTCGCAAAGTCTCACCCCATTCCGAGTCCGGCGGACGAAGTTGGCCACCCCTCCCCCCAAGGCTATAGCCCACCCGTTTTTTGGCCATTTTTCCGCTGGACGACCTTGGCGCCCCGGCCTTTTGGCGGTTATTTTTGGGTGCGGCTGTGTCCACGGCCAATTTTTGGCACGCGGAGGCCGCTCGCAAAGTCTCGCCCCATTCCGAGTCCGGCGGACGAAGTTGTCCAGCCCCTCCCATCAAGGCTATAGCCCACCCGTTTTTTCGCCATTTTTACGCTGGGAGGTTTGGGCGCCCCGGCCTTTGGGGGGTTATTTTTGGGCGCGGCTGTGCCTGCAGCCTATTTTTGGCATGCGGAGGCCGCTCGCAAAGTCTCGCCCCATTCCAAGTCCGGCGGACGATGTTGGCCAGCCCCTCCCCCCAAGGCTATAGCCCACCCGTTTTTTGGCCATTTTTCCGCTGGGGGGTTTGGGCACGCCAACCTTGGCGAGTTATTTTTGGGCTCGGCTTTGCCTGTAGCCTATTTTTGGCATGCGGAGGCCGCTCGCAAAGTCTCACCCCATTCCGAGTCCGGCGTTTGAAGTTGGCCAGCCCTTCCCCCCAAGGATATAGCCCACCCTTTTTTTGGCCATTTTTCCGCTGGACAAACTTGGCGCCCGGCCTTCGGGCGGTTATTTTTATGCGGCTTTCCCGCGGCCTATTTTTGCACGCTGATGCAGCTCGCAAAGTCTCGCCCCATTCCGAATCCGGCGGACGGTTGGCCAGCCCCTCCCCCACGGCTATAGCCCACCCGTTTTTTGGCCATTTTTCCGCTGGACGAACTTCGCGACCCGGCCTTCGGGCAGTTATTTTTGGGTGCGGCTGTGCCTGCGGCCTATTTTTAGCACACGGAGGCCGCTCGCAAAGTCTTGTCCCATTCCGAGTCCGGCGGACGAAGTACGCCAGCCCCTTCCCCCAAGGCTATAGCCCACCAGTTTTTTGGCCATTTTTCCGCTGGACGAACTTGGTGCCCCGGCCTTCGGGCAGTTATTTTTGGGCGCGGCTGTGCCCGCGGCCTATTTTTGGCACGCGGAGGCCGCTCGTAAAGTCTCGCCCCATTCCGAGTCCGGCGGACGAAGTTGGCCAGCCCATCCCCCCACGGCTATAGCCCACCCGTTTTTTGGCCATTTTTCCGCTGGACTAACTTGGCGCCCCCGCCTTCGGGCGGTTATTTTTGGGCGCGGCTGTGCCCGTGGCCTATTTTTGGCACGCTGGAGGCCGCTCGCAAAGTCTCGCCCCATTCCGAGTCCGGCGGACGAAGTTGGCCAGCCCATCCCCACGGCTATAGCCCACCCGTTTTTTGGCCATTTTTCCGATGTACTAACTTGGGGCCCCCGCCTTCGGGCGGTTATTTTTGGGCGCGGCGGTGCCCGTGTCCTATTTTTGGCACAAGGAGGCCGCTCGCAAAGTCTCGCTCCATTCCGAGACCGGCGGACGAAGTGGGCCAGCCCCTCCCCCCAAGGCTATACCCCACCCGTTTTTTGGCCATTTTTCCGCTGGGGGGTTTGGGCGCGCCGACCTTAGGGCGGTTATTTTTGGGCGCGGCTATGCCCGCGGCCTATTTTTGGCACGCGGACGCCGCTCGCAAAGTCTCGCCCCATTCCGAGTCCGGCGGACGAAGTTGGCCAGCCCCTCCCCCCAAGGCTGTAGCCCACCCGTTTTTTGGCCATTTTTCCGCTGGATGAACTTGGCGCCCCGGCCTTCGGGCAGTTATTTTTGGGCGCGACTGTGCCCACAGCCTATTTTTGGCACGCGGGGGCCGCTCGCAAAGTCTCGCCCCATTCCGAGTCCGGCGGACGAAGTTAGCCAGCCCCTCCTCCCAAGGCTATAGCCCACCCGTTTTTTGGCCATTTTTCCACTGGATGAACTTGGCGTACCGACTTCGGGAGGTTATTTTTGGGCGTGGATGTGCCCGCAGCCTATTTTTGGCACGCGGAGGACGCTCGCAAAGTCTCACCCCATTCCGAGTCCGGCGGACGAAGTTGGCCACCCCTCCCCCCAAGGCTATAGCCCACCCGTTTTTTGGCCATTTTTCCGCTGGACGAACTTAGCGCCCCGGCCTTCGGGCGGTTATTTTTGGGCGCGGCTGTGCCGACGGCCTATTTTTGGCACGCGGAGGCCGCTCGCAAAGTCTCGCCCCATTCCGAGTCCGGCGGACGAAGTTGGCCAGCCCCTCCCCCCAAGGCTATAGCCCGCCCGTTTTTTGGCCATTTTTCCGCTGGGGGGTTTGGACGCGCCGGCCTTCGAGTGGTTATTTTTGGGCCCGGCTGTGTCTGCGGCCTATTTTTGGCACGCGGAGGCCCCTCGCAAAGTCTCACCCCATTCCGAGTCCGGCGGACGAAGTTGGCCAGCCCCTCCCCCCAAGGCTATAGCCCACCCTTTTTTTGGCCATTTTTCCGCTGGACGAACTTGGTGCCCCGGCCTTCGGGTAGTTATTTTTGGGCGCGGCTGTGCCCGCGGCCTATTTTTGGCACGCTGAGGCCGCTCGTAAAGTCACGCCCCATTCTGAGTCCGGCGGACGAAGTTGACCAGCCCCTCCCCCCAAGGCTATAGCCCACCCGTTTTTTGGCCATTTTTCCGCTGGGGGGTTTGCGCGCAACGACCTTTGGGTGGTTATTTTTGGGCGCGGCTGTGCCTGCGGCCTATTTTTGGCACGCGGAGGCCGTTCGCAATGTCTTGCCCCATTCCGAGTCCGGCGGACGAAGTCGGCCAGCACCTCCCCCCAAGCCTATAGCCCACCCGTTTTTTGGCCATTTTTCCGCGGGGGGTTTGGGCGCGCCGACCTTCGGTGGGTTATTTTCGGGCGTGGCTGTACCCGCGGCCTATTTTTGGCACGCGGAGGCCACTCCCGAAGTCTCGCCCCATTCCGAGTCCGGCGGACGAAGTTGGCCAGCCCCTTCCCCCAAAGCTATAGCCCACCCGTTTTTTGGCAATTTTTCCACTGGGGGGTTTGGGCGTGCCGAGCTTCGGGGGGTTATTTTTGGCCACGCCTGGGGCCGCGGCCTATTTTTGGCACGCGGAGGCCACTCGCAAAGTCTGGGCCCATTCCGAGTCCGGCGGACGAAGTTGGCCAGCCCCTCCCCCCAAGGCTATAGCCCACCCGTTTTTTGGCCATTTTTCCGCTGGAAAAATTGGCGCCCCGGCCTTCGGGCGGTTATTTTTGGGCGCGGCTGTGCCCTCGGCCTACTTTTGGCATGCGGAGGCCGCTCGCAAAGTCTCGCCTCATTCCGAGTCCAGCGTATGAAGTGGGCCAGCCCCTCCCCCCAAGGCTATAGCCCACCCGTTTTTTGGCCATTTTTCCGCTGGGGGGTTTGGGCGCGCCGACCTTCGGTGGGTTATTTTTTGGCGTGGCTATGCCTGTGGCCTATTTTTGGCACGCAGAGGCCACTCGCAAAGTCTCGCCCCATTCCGAGTCCGGCGGACGAAGTTGGCCAGCCCCTCCCCCCAAGGCTATAGCCCACCCGTTTTTTGGCCATTTATCCGCTGGGGGTTTGGCGCGCCCGACCTTGAGTGGTTATTTTTGGGCGCGGCTGTGTCCGCGGCCTATTTTTGGCACGCGGAGGCCACTCGCAAAGTCTCACCCCATTCCGAGTCCGGCGGACGAAGTTGGCCATCCCCTCCCCCCAAGGCTATAGCCCACCCGTTTTTTGGCCATTTTTCCGCAGGGGGGTATGGGCGCGCCGACCTTCGGGGGCCTATTTTTGGGTGCGGATGTGCCAGTGGCCTATTTTTGGCACGCGGAGGCCGCTCGCAAAGTCTCGCCCCATTCCGAGTCCAGCGGACGAAGTTGGCCAGCCCCTCCCCCCAAGGCTGTAGCCCACCCGTTTTTTGGCCATTTTTCCGCTGGCCGAACTTGGCGCCCCGGCCTTCGGGGGCTTATTTTTGGGCGCGGCTGTGTTTGGCACGCGGAGGCCGCTCGCAAAGTCTCGCCCCATTCCGAGTCCGGCGGACGAAGTTGGCCAGCCCCTCCCCCCAAGGCTATAGCCCACCCGTTTTTTGGCCATTTTTCCGCTAGGGAGTTTGGGCGCAACGACCTTCGGGGGGTTATTTTTGGACGCGGCTGTGCCCGTGGCCTATTTTTGGCACGCGGAGGCCGCTCGCAAAGATCGCCCCTTTCCGAGTCCGGCGGACGAAGTGGGCCAGCCCCTCCCCCCAAGGCTATAGCCCACCCGTTTTTTGGCCATTTCTCCACTGGACGAACTTGGCGCCCCGGACTTCGGGCGGTTATTTTTGGGCGTGGCTGTGCCCGTGGCCAATTTTTGGCACGCGGAGGCCGCTCGCAATGTCTCGCCCCATTCTGAGTCCGGCGAACGAAGTTGGCCAGCCCCTCCCCCCAAGGCTATACCCCCCCATTTTTTGTCCATTTTTCTGCTGGGGGGTTTGGGCGCGCCGACCTTCGGCGGGTTATTTTTGGGTGCGGCTGTGCCCGTGGCCTATTTCTGGCACGCGGAGGCCGCTCGCAAAGTCTCGTCCCATTCCGAGTCCGGCGGACGAAGTTGGCCAACCCCTCCCCCCAAGGCTGTGGCCCAGCCGTTTTTTGCCCATTTTTCCGCTAGACGAAATTGGCGCCTGCGGCCTATTTTGGGCACATGGAGGCCGCTCGCAAAGTCTCGCCCCATTCCGAGTCCGGCGGACGAAGTTGGCCAGCCCCTCCCCCCAAGGCTATAGCCCACCCGTTTTTTAGCCAAATTTCCGCTGGGGGGTTTGGGCGCGCCGACCATCGGGGGGTTATTTTGGGGTGCGGCTGTGCCCATGGCCTATTTCTAGCACGCGGAGGCCGCTCGCAAAGTCTCGCCCCATTCCAAGTCCGGCGGACGAAGTCGGCCGGCCCCTCCCCCCAAGGCTATAGCCCACCCGTTTTTTGGCCATTTTTCAGCTGGGGGGTTTGCGCGCAACGATGTTTGGGGGGTTATTTTTGGGTGCGGCTGTGCCCGCGGCCAATTTTTGGCACGCGGAGGCCGCTCGCAAAGTCTCGCCCCATTCCGAGTCCGGCGGACCAAGTTGGCCAGCCCCTCCCCCCAAGGCTATAGCCCACCCGTTTTTTGGCCATTTTTCCGCTGGGCGAACTTGGCGCCCCAGCCTTCGGGTGGTTATTTTTTGGCGCGGCTGTGTCTGGGGCCTTTTTTTGGCACACGGAGGCTGGTCGCAAAGTCTCGCGCCATTCCGAGTCCGGCGGACGAAGTTGGCCAGCCCCACCCCCCAAGGCTATAGCCCACCCGTTTTTGTTCCCTTTTTCCACTGGACGAACTTGGCGCCCCGGCCTTCGGGCGGTTATTTTTGGGCGCGGCTGTGCCCGGGGCCTACTTTTGGCACACGGAGCCCGCTCGCAAAGTCTCGCGCCATTTCGAGTCCGGCGGACGAAGTCGGCCAGCCCCACCCCCCAAGGCCATAACCCACCCGTTTTTGTGGCCTTTTTCCGCAGGACGAACTTGGCGCGCCGGCCTTCGGGCGGTTATTTTTGGGCGCGGCTGTGCCCGGGGCCTACTTTTGGCACACGGAGCCCGCTCGCAAAGTCTTGCGCCATTTCGAGTCCGGCGGACGAAGTTGGCCAGCCCCACCCCCCAAGGCCATAGCCCACCCGTTTTTGTGGCCTTTTTCCGCAGGACGAACTTGGCGCCCCGGCCTTCGGGCGGTCATTTTTGGGCGCGGCTGTGCCCGGGGCCTATTTTTGGCACACGGAGGCCGCTCGCAAGGTCTCGTGCCATTCCGAGTCCGGAGGACGAAGTTGGCCAGCCCCACCCCCCAAGGCTATAGCCCACCCGTTTTTGTGGCCTTTTTCCACTGGACGAACTTGGCGCCTCGGCCTTCGGGCGGTTATTTTTGGGCACGGCTGTGCCCGGGCCCTATTTTTGGCACACGGAGGCCGCTCGCAAAGTCTCGACCCATTCCGAGTCCGGCGGACGAAGTGGGCCAGCCCCTCCCCCCAAGGCTATAGCCCACCCGTTTTTTGGCCATTTTTCCGCTGGACGAACTTGGCACCCCGGCCTTCGGGGGGTTATTTTTGGGCGCGGCTGTGCCCGTAGCCTATTTTTGGCATGCGGAGGCAGTTCGCAAAGTCTCGCCCCATTCCGAGTCCGGCTGACGAAGTTGGCCAGCCCCTCCCCCCAAGGCTATAGCCCACCCGTTTTTTGGCCATTTTTCCGCTGGAGGGTTTGGGCGCGCCGACCATCGCGGGGTTATTTTTGGGCCCGCCTGTGCCCGCGGCCTATTTTTGGCACGCGGAGGCTGCTCGCAAAGTCTCGCCCCATTCCGAGTCCGGCGGACGAAGTTGGCCAGCCCCTCCCCACAAGACTATAGCCCACCCGTTTTTTGCTCATATTTCCGCGGGACGAACTTGGCGCCCCGGCCTTCGGGCGGTTCTTTTTGGGCGCGGCTGTGCCCGTGGCCTATTTTTGGTACGCGGAGGCCGCTCGTAAAGTCTCGCCCCATTCCGAGTCCGGCAGACGAAGTTGGCCAGCCCCTCCCCCCAAGGTTATAGCCCACACGTATTTTGGCCATTTTTCCGCGGGGGGTTTGGGCGCGCCGACCTTCGGGGGGTTATTTTTGCGCGCGGCTGTGCCCGCGGCCTATTTTTGGCACGCGGAGGCCGCTCGCAAAGTCTCGCCCCACTCTGAGTCCGGCGGACGAGTTGGCCAATCCTCCCCCAAGGCTATAGCCCACCCGTTTTTGGCCATTTTTCCGCTGGAGCGAACTTGGCGCCCGGCCATCGGGGTTATTTTTAAGGCGCGGCTGTGCCGTGGCCTACTTTTGGCACACGGAGGCCGCTGCGCAGTCTCGCCCCATTCCGAGTCCGGCGGACGAAGTTGGCCAGCCCCTCCCCCCAAGGCTATAGCCCACCCGTTTTTTGGCCATTTTTCCGCTGGGGGTTTTGGGCGCGCCGACCTTCGCGGGGTTATTTTTGGGCACGGCTGTGTCCGCGGCCTATTTTTGGTAAGCGGAGACCGCTCGCAAAGTCTCGCCCTATTCCGAGTCCGGCGGACGAAGTTGTCCAGCCCCTCCCCCCAAGGCTATAGCCCATCCCTTTTTTGGCCATTTTTCCGCTGGACGAACTTGGCGCCCCGGCCTTCGGTCGGTTATTTTTGGGCGCGGCTGTGGCCACGGCCTATTTTTGTCATGCGGAGACCGCTCACAAAGTCTCGCCCCATTCCGAGTCCGGCGGACGAAGTTGGCCAGCGCCTCCCCCCAAGGCTATAGCCCAGCCGTTTTTTGGCCATTTTTCCGCTGGGGGGTTTGGGCGCGCTGACCTTCGGGTGGTTATTTTTGGGTGTGGCTGTGCACGTGGCCTATTTTTGGCACGAGGAGGTCGCTCGCAAAGTCTCGCCCCATTCTGAGTCCGGCGGACGAAGTTGGCCAGCCCCTTCCCCCAAGGCTATAGCCTACCCATTTTTTTGCCATTTTTCCGCTGGGGGGTTTGGGCGCGCCGACCTTCGGGCGGTTATTTTTGGGAGCGGCAGTGCCTGTGGCCTATTTTTGGCACGCGGAGGCCACTCGCAATGTCTCGCGCTATTCCGAGTCCGGCGGACGAAGTAGGCCAGCCCCTCCCCCCAAGGCTGTAGCCCACCCGTTTTTTGGCCATTTTTCCGCTGGTCGAACATGGCGCCCCGGCCTTCGGGCGGTTATTTTTGGGTACGGCTGTGACCGCGGCCTATTTTTGGTATGCTGAGGCCGCTCGCAAAATCTCACCCCATTCCGAGTCCGGCGGACGAAGTTGGCCAGCCCCTCCCCCCAAGGCTATAGCCCGCCCGTGTTTTGGCCATTTTTCCGCTGGGGGGTTTGGGCGCGCCGACCTTCGGCCGGATATTTTTGGGCGCGGCTGTGCCTGCAGTCTATTTTTGGCACGCGGATGCTGCTCGCAGAGTCTCGCCCCATTCTGAGTCCGGCGGACGAAGTTGGCCAGCCCCTCCCCCCAAGGCTATAGCCCACCCGTTTTTTGGCCATTTTTCCGCTGGGGGATTTGGGCGAAACGACATTCGGGGGGTTATTTTTGGGTACGGCTCTGCCCGCGGCCTATTTATGGCACGTGGAGGCCGCTCGCAAAGTCTCGTCCCATTCCGAGTCCGGCGGACGAAGTTGGCCAGCCCCTCCCCCCAAGGCTATAGCCCACCCGTTTTTTGGCCATTTTTCCGCTGGACGAACTTGGCGCCACGGCCTTCGGGCAGTTATTTTTGGGTGCGGCTGTGCCTGTGGCCTATTTTTGGCATGCGGAGGCTGCTCGCAAAGTGTCGCCCCATTCCGAGTCCAGCGGACGAAGTTGGCCAGCCCCTCCCCCCAAGGTTATAGCCCACCCGTTTATTGGCCATTTTTCCGCTAGGGGGTTTGGGCGCGCTGACCTTCGGGCAGTTATTTTTGGGCGCGGCTGTGCCCGTGGCCTGTTTTTGGCACGCGGAGGCCGCTCGCAAAGTCTCGCCCCATTCCGAGTCCGGCGGACGAAGTTGGCCAGCCCCTCCCCCCAAGGCTATAGCCCACCCGTTTTTTGGCCATTTTTCCGCTGGGGGGTTTGGGCTCGCCAACCTTTGGGCGGTTATTTTTGGGCACGGCTGTGACCGTAGCCTATTTTTGGCACGCAGAGGCTGCTCGCAAAGTCTCGACCCATTCCGAGTCCGGCGGATGAAGTTGGCCAGCCCCACCCGTTTTTGTGGCCTTTTTCCGCTGGACGAATTTTGGCGCCCCGGCCTTCGGGCGGGTATTTTTGGGCGCGGCTGTGTCCGTGGCCTATTTTTGGCACACGGATACGCCTCGCAAAGTCTCCCGCCATTCCGAGTCCGGCGGACGAAGTAGGCCAGCCCCACCCGTTTTTGTGGCCTTTTTCCGCTGGACGAATTTTGGCGCCCCGGCCTTCGGCCGTGTATTTTTGGGTGCGGCTGTGCTCGCGGCCTATTTTTGGCACACGGAGGCACCTCGCAAAGTCTCGCGCCATTCCGAGTCCGGCGGACGAAGTTGGCCAGCCCCACCCCCCAAGGCTACAGCCCACCCGTTTTTGTGGCCTTTTTCCGCTGGACGAACTTGGCGCCCCGGCCTTCGGGCGGGTATTTTTGGGCGCGGCTGTACTCGCGGCCTATTTTTGGCACACGGAGGCGCCTCGCAAAGTCTCGCACCATTCCGAGTTCGACGGACGAAGTTGGCCAGCCCCACCCCCCAAGGCTATAGCCCACCCGTTTTTGTGGCCTTTTTCCGCTGGAAGAACTTGGCGCCCCGGCTTTCGGGCTGGTATTTTTAGACGCGGCTGTGTCCGCGGCCTATTTTTGGCACACGGAGGCGCCTCGCAAAGTCTCGCGCCATTCCGAGTTCGACGGATGAAGTTGTCCAGCCCCACCCCCCAAGGCTATAGCCCACCCGTTTTTGTGGCCTTTTTCCGCTGGAAGAACTTGGCGCCCCGGTTTTCGGGCTGGTATTTTTGGACACGGCTGTGCCCGCGGCCTATTTTTGGAACACGGAGGCGCCTCGCAAAGTCTTGCACCATTCCGAGTTCGACGGACGAAGTTGTCCAGCCCCACCCCCCAAGGCTATAGCCCACCCGTTTTTGTGGCCTTTTTCCGCTGGAAGAATTTGGCGCCCCGACTTTCGGGCTGGTATTTTTGGACGCGGCTGTGCCCGCGGCCTATTTTTGGCACACGGAGGGGCCTCACAAAGTCTCGCGCCATTCCGAGTCCGGCGGACGAAGTTTGCCAGCCCCACCCCCCAAGGCTATAGCCCACCCATTTTTATGGCTTTTTTCCGCTGGACGAACTTGGCGCCCCGGCCTTCGGGCGGGTATTTTTGGGTGCGGCTGTGCCCGCGGCCTATTTTTTGTACACGGAGGGGCCTCACAAAGTCTCGCGCCATTCCGAGTACGGCGAACGAAGTTGGCCAGCCCCACGCCCCAAGGCTATAGCCCACCCGTTTTTGTGGCCTTTTTCCGCTGGACGAACTTGGCGCCCCGGCCTTCGGGCGGGTATTTTTGGGTGCGGCTGTGCCCGCGGCCTATTTTTGGTACACGGAGGGGCCTCACAAAGTCTCGCGCCATTCCGAGTCCGGCGGACGAAGTTGGCCAGCCCCACGCCCCAAGGCTATAGCCCACCCGTTTTTGTGGCCTTTTTCCGCTGGACGAACTTGGCGCCCCGGCCTTCGGGCGGGTATTTTTGGGCACGGCAGCACCCGCGGCCTATTTTTGGCACACGGATGTGCCTCGCAAAGTCTCGCGCCATTCCGAGTCCGGCGGACGAAGTAGGCCAGCCCCACCTGTTTTTGTGGCCTTTTTCCGCTGGACGAATTTTGGCGCCACGGCCTTCGGCCGTGTATTTTTGGGTACGGCTGTGCTCGCGGCCTATTTTTGGCACACGGAGGCTCCTCGAAAAGTCTCGCGCCATTCCGAGTCCGGCGGACGAAGTTGGCCAGCCCCACCCCTCAAGGCTATAGCCCACCCGTTTTTATGGCCTTTTTCCGCTGGACGAACTTGGCGCCCCGGCCTTCGGGTGGGTATTTTTGGGCGCGGCTGTGTCCGTGGCCTATTTTTGGCACACGGATACGCCTCGCAAAGTCTTGAACCATTACGAGTCCGGCGGAAAAAGTTGGCCAGCCCCTCCCCCCAAGGCTATGGCCCACCCATTTTTTGGCCATTTTTCCGCTGGGGGGTTTGGGCGCGCCAACCTTCGGGAGGTTATATTTGGGCGCGGCTGTGCCCGCGGCCTATTTTTTGCACGCAGAGGCCGCTCGTAAAGTCTCGCCCCTTTCCGAGTCCGGCGGACGAAGTTGGCCAGCCCCTCCCCCCAAGGCTATAGCCCACCCATTTTTTGGCCATTTTTCCGCTGGACGAACTTGGCGGCCCGGCCTTCGGGCGGTTATTTTTGGGCTTGGCTGTGTCCACGGCCTATTTTTGGCATGCGGAGGCCGTTCACAAAGTCTCACCCCATTCCGAGTTCGGCGGACGAAGTTGGCGAGCCCCTCCCCCCAAGGCTATAAGCCCACCCGTTTTTTGGCCATTTTTCCGCTGGAGGGTTTGGGCGCGCCGACCTTCGGGGGATTATTTTTGGGCGCGGCTGTACCCGCGCCAAAATTTTGTCACCCGGAGGCCGCTCCTAAAGTCTTGCCCCATTCCGAGTCCGGCGGACGAAGTTGGTCAGCCCCTCCACCAAAGGCTATAGCGCACCCGTTTTTTGGCCATTTTTCCGCTGGGGGGTTTGGGTGCGCAGACCTTCGATGGGTTATTTTTGGGCGCGACTGTGCCCACGGCCTATTTTTGGCATGCGGAAGCCGCTCACAAAGTCTCACCCAATTCCGAGTCCGTCAGACGAAGTTGGCCAGCCCCTCCCCCCAAAGCTATAGCCCACCCGTTTTTTGGCCATTTTTCCGCTGGAGGGTTTGGGCGCGCCGACCTTCGGGGGGTTTTTTTTTGGTGCGGCTGGGCCCGCGGCCTATTTTTGGCACGCGGAGGCCGCTCGCAAAGTCTCGTCCCATTCCGAGTCCGGCGAACGAAGTCGGCCAGCCCTTCCCCCCATGGCTATAGCCCACCCGTTTTTTGGCTATTTTTCCGCTGGACAAACTTGGCGCCCCGGCCTTCGGGCAGTTTTTTTTGGGCGCGGCTGTGCCCGCACCCTATTTTTGGCACGCGGAGGCCGCTCGCAATGTCTCGCTCCATTACGAGTCCGGTGGACGGTTGGCTAACCTCCCTTCCCAAGGCTATAGCCCACCCGCTTTTTGGCAATTTTTCATTTGGGGGGGTTTGGGCGCGCCGACCTTCAGGGGGTTATTTTTGGGCGCGGATGTGCCCGCGGCCTATTTTTGGCACACGGAGGCCGCTCACAAAGTATCGCCCTATTCCGAGTCCGGCGGACGAAGTTGGCCAGCCCCAGCGGAAAAATGCTATAGACCACCCGTTTTTTGGCCATTTTTCCGCTGGACTAACTTGGCGCCCCGGCCTTCGGGCGGTTATTTTTGTGCGTGGCTGTGCCCGCGGCCTATTTTTGGCACGCGGAGGCCGCTCGCAAAGTCTCGTCCCATTCCGAGTCCGGCGGACGAAGTTGGCCAGCCCCTCCCCCGAAGGCTATAGCCCACCTGTTTTTTGGCCATTTTTCTGCTGGACGAACTTGGCACCCCGGCCTTCGGGCGGTTATTTTAGGGCGCGGCTGTGCCCGTGGCCTATTTTTGGCACGCGGAGGCCGCTGGCAAAGTCTCCCCCATTCCGAGTCCGGCGGACGAAGTTGGCCAGCCC
This sequence comes from Citrus sp. QX-2021, assembly GCA_030444885.1. NCBI lineage: Eukaryota > Viridiplantae > Streptophyta > Magnoliopsida > Sapindales > Rutaceae > Citrus > Citrus sp. QX-2021. The sequence goes on along the minus strand of JAUJEF010000492.1, from coordinate 6,899 downwards.
CTCCCCCCAAGGCTATAGCCCACTTGTTTTTTGGCCATTTTTCCGCTGGACGAACTTGGCGCCCCGGCCTTTGGGCGGTTATTTTTGGGCAATGCTGTGCCCGCGGCCTATTTTTGGCACGCGGAGGCCGCTCGCAAAGTCTCGTCCCATTCCGAGTCCGGCGGACGAAGTGGGCCAGCCCCTCCACCCAAGGCTATAGCCCACCCATTTTTTGGCCATTTTTCCGCTGGACGAACTTGGTGCCCCGGCCTTTAGGCGGTTATTTTTGGGTGCACCTGTGCCCGCGGCCTATTTTTGGCACGCGGAGGCCGCTCGCAAAGTCTCGCCCCATTCCGAGTTCGGCGGACGAAGTGGGCCAGCCCCTCCCCCCAAGGCTATAGCCCACCCGTTTTTTGGCCATTTTTCCGCTGGACGAACTTGCGCCACGGCCTTCGGGGGGTTATTTTTGGGCGCGGCTGTGCCCGTGGCCTATTTTTGGCACACGGAGGCCGCTCGCAAAGTCTCGCCCCATTCCGAGTCCGGCGGACGAAGTTGGCCAGCCCCTCCCCCCAAGGCTATAGCCCACCCGTTTTTTGGCCATTTTTCCGCTGGGGGGTTTGGGCACAACGACCTTCGGGGGGTTATTTTTGGGTGCGGCTGTGTCCACAGCCTATTTTTAGTTCGCAGAGGCCGCTCGCAAAGTCTCACCCCATTCCGAGTCCGGCGGACGAAGTTGGCCAGCCCCTCCCCCCAAGGCTATAGCCCATCCGTTTTTTGGCCATTTTTCCGCTGGGGGGTTTGGCCTCGCCAACCTTCGGGCGGTTATTTTTGGGTACGGCTGTGCCCGCGGCCTATTTTTGGCACGCGGAGGCCGCACGCAAAGTCTCGTCCCATTCCGAGTCCGGCGGACGAAGTTGGCCAGCCCATCCCCCCAAGGCTATAGCCCATCCATTTTTTGGCCATTTTTCCGCTGGACGAACTTCGCCCCGGACGTCGGGCGATTATTTTTGGGCGCGGCTGTGCCAGCGGCCTATTTTTGGCACGCGTAGGCCGTTCGCAATGTCTCGCTCCGTTCCGAGTCCGGCGGACGAAGTTGGCCAGCCCCTCCCCCCAAGGCTATAGCCCACCCGTTTTTTGGCCATTTTTCCGCTGGACGAACTTCGCGTCCCGGCCTTTGGGCAGTTATTTTTGGGTGCGGCTGTGACCGTGGCCTATTTTTGACTCACGGAGTCCGCTCGTAAAGTCTCACCCCATTCCGAGTCCGGCGGACGAAGTTGGCCAGCCCTTCCCCCCAAGGCTATAGCCCACCCGTTTTTTGGCCATTTTTCCGCTGGGGGGTTTGGGCGCGCCGACCTTTGGGGGGTTATTTCTGGGCGCGGCTGTGCCCGCGGCCTATTTTTGGCACGCGGAGGCCACTCGCAAAGTCTCGCCCCATTCCGAGTCCGGCGGACGAAGTTGGCCAGCCCCTCCCCCCAAGGCTATAGCCCACCCGTTTTTTGGCCATTTTTCCGCGGGACGAACTTGGTACCCCGGCCTTCGGTTAGTTATTTTTGGGCGCGGATGTGCCCGCGGCCTATTTTTGGCACGCGGAGGCCGCTCGCAATGTCTCGCCCCATTCCGAGTCCGGCGGACGAAGTTGGCCAGCCCCTCCCCCCAAGGCTATAGCCCACCCGTTTTTTGGCCATTTTTCAGCTGGACGAACTTGGCGCCCCGGCCTTCGGTGGGTTATTTTTGGGCGCAGCTGTACCCACGGCCTATTTTTGGCACGCGGAGGCCGCTCGTAAAGTCTCGCCCCATTCCGAGTCCGGCGGACGAAGTTGGCCAGCCCCTCCCCCCAAGGCAATAGCCCACCCGTTTTTTGGCCATTTTTCCGCTGGGGGGTTTGGGCGTGCCAACCTTTGGGGGGTTCTTTGTGGGCGCGGCTGTGTCAGCGGCCTATTTTTGGCACGCGGAGGCCGCTCGCAAAGTCTCGTCCCATTCCGAGTCCGGCGAACGAAGTCGGCCAGCCCTTCCCCCCATGGCTATAGCCCACCCGTTTTTTGGCTATTTTTCCGCTGGACAAACTTGGCGCCCCGGCCTTCGGGCAGTTTTTTTTGGGCGCGGCTGTGCCCGCACCCTATTTTTGGCACGCGGAGGCCGCTCGCAATGTCTCGCTCCATTACGAGTCCGGTGGACGAAGTTGGCCAACCCTGCCCCCAAGGCTATAGCCCACCCGTTTTTTGGCAATTTTTCCGCTGGGGGGTTTGGGCGCGCCGACCTTCAGGGGGTTATTTTTGGGCGCGGATGTGCCCGCGGCCTATTTTTGGCACACGGAGGCCGCTCACAAAGTATCGCCCTATTCCGAGTCCGGCGGACGAAGTTGTCCAGCCCCAGCGGAAAAATGTTATAGACCACCCGTTTTTTGGCCATTTTTCCGCTGGACTAACTTGGCGCCCCGGCCTTCGGGCGGTTATTTTTGTCTTGTGGCTGTGCCCGCGGCCTATTTTTGGCACGCGGAGGCCGCTCGCAAAGTCTCGTCCCATTCCGAGTCCGGCGGACGAAGTTGGCCAGCCCCTCCCCCGAAGGCTATAGCCCACCTGTTTTTTGGCCATTTTTCTGCTGGACGAACTTGGCACCCCGGCCTTCGGGCGGTTATTTTAGGGCGCGGCTGTGCCCGTGGCCTATTTTTGGCACGCGGAGGCCGCTGGCAAAGTCTCCCCCATTCCGAGTCCGGCGGACGAAGTTGGCCAGCCCCTCCCCCCAAGGCTATAGCCCACTTGTTTTTTGGCCATTTTTCCGCTGGACGAACTTGGCGCCCCGGCCTTTGGGCGGTTATTTTTGGGCAATGCTGTGCCCGCGGCCTATTTTTGGCACGCGGAGGCCGCTCGCAAAGTCTCGTCCCATTCCGAGTCCGGCGGACGAAGTGGGCCAGCCCCTCCACCCAAGGCTATAGCCCACCCATTTTTTGGCCATTTTTCCGCTGGACGAACTTGGTGCCCCGGCCTTTAGGCGGTTATTTTTGGGTGCACCTGTGCCCGCGGCCTATTTTTGGCACGCGGAGGCCGCTCGCAAAGTCTCGCCCCATTCCGAGTTCGGCGGACGAAGTGGGCCAGCCCCTCCCCCCAAGGCTATAGCCCACCCGTTTTTTGGCCATTTTTCCGCTGGACGAACTTGCGCCACGGCCTTCGGGGGGTTATTTTTGGGCGCGGCTGTGCCCGTGGCCTATTTTTGGCACACGGAGGCCGCTCGCAAAGTCTCGCCCCATTCCGAGTCCGGCGGACGAAGTTGGCCAGCCCCTCCCCCCAAGGCTATAGCCCACCCGTTTTTTGGCCATTTTTCCGCTGGGGGGTTTGGGCACAACGACCTTCGGGGGGTTATTTTTGGGTGCGGCTGTGTCCACAGCCTATTTTTAGTTCGCAGAGGCCGCTCGCAAAGTCTCACCCCATTCCGAGTCCGGCGGACGAAGTTGGCCAGCCCCTCCCCCCAAGGCTATAGCCCATCCGTTTTTTGGCCATTTTTCCGCTGGGGGGTTTGGCCTCGCCAACCTTCGGGCGGTTATTTTTGGGTACGGCTGTGCCCGCGGCCTATTTTTGGCACGCGGAGGCCGCACGCAAAGTCTCGTCCCATTCCGAGTCCGGCGGACGAAGTTGGCCAGCCCATCCCCCCAAGGCTATAGCCCATCCATTTTTTGGCCATTTTTCCGCTGGACGAACTTCGCCCCGGACGTCGGGCGATTATTTTTGGGCGCGGCTGTGCCAGCGGCCTATTTTTGGCACGCGTCGGCCGTTCGCAATGTCTCGCCCCGTTCCGAGTCCGGCGGACGAAGTTGGCCAGCCCCTCCCCCCAAGGCTATAGCCCACCCGTTTTTTGGCCATTTTTCCGCTGGACGAACTTCGCGTCCCGGCCTTTGGGCAGTTATTTTTGGGTGCGGCTGTGACCGTGGCCTATTTTTGACTCACGGAGTCCGCTCGTAAAGTCTCACCCCATTCCGAGTCCGGCGGACGAAGTTGGCCAGCCCTTCCCCCCAAGGCTATAGCCCACCCGTTTTTTGGCCATTTTTCCGCTGGGGGGTTTGGGCGCGCCGACCTTTGGGGGGTTATTTCTGGGGCGGCTGTGCCCGCGGCCTATTTTTGGCACGCGGAGGCCACTCGCAAAGTCTCGCCCCATTCCGAGTCCGGCGGACGAAGTTGGCCAGCCCCTCCCCCCAAGGCTATAGCCCACCCGTTTTTTGGCCATTTTTCCGCGGGACGAACTTGGCACCCCGGCCTTCGGTTAGTTATTTTTGGGCGCGGATGTGCCCGCGGCCTATTTTTGGCACGCGGAGGCCGCTCGCAATGTCTCGCCCCATTCCGAGTCCGGTGGACGAAGTTGGCCAGCCCCTCCCCCCAAGGCTATAGCCCACCCGTTTTTTGGCCATTTTTCAGCTGGACGAACTTGGCGCCCCGGCCTTCGGTGGGTTATTTTTGGGCGCAGCTGTACCCACGGCCTATTTTTGGCACGCGGAGGCCGCTCGTAAAGTCTCGCCCCATTCCGAGTCCGGCGGACGAAGTTGGCCAGCCCCTCCCCCCAAGGCAATAGCCCACCCGTTTTTTGGCCATTTTTCCGCTGGGGGGTTTGGGCGTGCCAACCTTTGGGGGGTTCTTTTTGGGCGCGGCTGTGTCAGCGGCCTATTTTTGGTACGCGGAGGCCGTTCGCAAAGTCTCGCCCCATTCCGAGTCCGGCGGACGAAGTTGGCCAGCCCCTCCCCCCAAGGCTATAGCCCACCCATTTTTTGGCCATTTTTCCGCTGGACGAACTTGGTGCCCCGGCCGTCGGTGGGTTATTTTCAGGCGCAGCTGTACCCGCGGCCTATTTATGGCACGCGGAGGCCGCTCGCAAAGTCTCGCCCCATTGCGAGTCCGGCGGACGAAGTTAGCCAGCCCCTCCCCCCAAGGCTATAGCCCACCCGTTTTTTGCCATTTTTCCGCTGGGGGGTTTGGGCGCGCCGACCTTTGGGGGGTTATTTTTGGGTGCGCCTATTTCTGCGGCCTACTGTTGGCACGTGGAGGCCGCTCGCAAAGTCTCGCCCCATTCTGAGTCCGGCGGACGAAGTTGGCCAGCCCCTCCCCCTAAGGCTATAGCCCACCCGTTTTTTGGCCATTTTTCCGCTGGACGAACTTGGCGCCCCGGCCTTCGGTGGGTTATTTTTTGACGCGGCTGTACCTGCGGCCTATTTTTAGCACGCGGAGGCCGCTGGCAATGTCTCTCCCATTCCGAGTCCGGCGGACGAAGTTGGCCAGCCCCTCCCCCCAAGGCTATAGCCCACTTGTTTTTTGGCCATTTTTCCGCTGGACGAACATGGCGCCCCGGCCTTTGGGCGGTTATTTTTGGGAAATGCTGTGCCCGCAGCCTATTTTTGGCACGCGGAAGCCGCTCGCAAAGTCTCGCCCCATTCCGAGTCCGGCGGATGAAGTGGGCCAGCCCCTCCACCCAAGGCTATAGCCCACCCGTTTTTTGGCCATTTTTCCGCTGGACGAACTTGGCGCCCCGGCCTTTAGGCGGTTATTTTTGGGTGCGCCTGTGCCCGTGGCCTATTTTTGGCACGCGGAGGCCGCTCGCAAAGTCTCGCCCCATTCCGAGTTCGGCGGACGAAGTGGGCCAGCCCCTCCCCCCAAGGCTATAGCCCACCCATTTTTTGGCCATTTTTCCGCTGGACGAACTTGAGCCACGGCCTTCGGGGGGTTATTTTTGGACGCGGCTGTGCCCGTGGCCTATTTTTGGTACACGAAGGCCGCTCGCAAAGTCTCGCCCCATTCCGAGTCCGGTGGACGAAGTTGGCCAGCCCCTCCCCCCAAGGCTATAGCCCACCCGTTTTTTGGCCATTTTTCCGCTGGACGGACTTGCGCCACGGCCTTCGGGGGGTTATTTTTGGGCGCGGCTGTGCCCGTGCCCTATTTTTGGCACACGGAGACCGCTCGCAAAGTCTCGCCCCATTCGAGTCCGGCGGACGAAGTGGGCCAGCCCCTCCCCCCAAGGCTATAGCCCACCTGTTTTTTGGCCATTTTTCCGCTGGACGAACTTGGCACCCCGGCCTTTGGGCGGTTATTTTTTGGCAATGCTGTGCCCGCGGCCTATTTTTGGCACACGGAGGCCGCTCGGAAAGTCTCGCCCCATTCCGAGTCCGGCGGACGAAGTGGGCTAGCCCCTCCACCCAAGGCTATAGCCCACCCGTTTTTGTGGCCTTTTTCCGCTGGACGAACTTGACGCCCCGGCCTTCGGGCGGTTATTTTTAAGCACGGCTGTGCCCGGGGCCTATTTTTGGCACACGGAGGCCGATCGCAAAGTCTCGCGCCATTCCGAGTCCGGCGGACGAAGTGGGCCAGCCCCACCCCCCAAGGCTATAGCCCACCCGTTTTTGTTGCCTTTTCCACTGGACGAACTAGGCGCCCCGGCCTTCGGGTGGTTATTTTTGGGCGCGGCTGTGCCTGGGGCCTATTTTTGACACACGCAGGCCGCTCGCAAAGGCTCGCGCCATTCCGAGTCCGGCGGACGAAGTGGGCCAGCCCCACCCCCCAACGGTATAGCCCACCCGTGTTTGTGGTCTTTTTCCGCAGGACGAACTTGGCGCCCCGGCCTTCGGGGGGTTATTTTTGGCGGCGATTGTGCCCGGGGCCTATTTTTGGCACACGGAGGCCGATCGCAAAGTCTCGCGCCATTCCGAGTCCGGCGGACGAAGTGGGCCAGCCCCACCCCCCAAGGGTATAGCCCACCCGTTTTTGTGGCCTTTTTCCGCAGGACGAACTTCGCGCCCCGGCCTTCGGGCGGTTATTTTTGGGCGCGGCTGTGCCCGGGGCCTATTTTTGGCACATGGAGGCCGATCGCAAAGTCTCGCGCCATTCCGAGTCCGGCGGATGAAGTGGGCCAGCCCCACCCCCCAACGGTATAGCCCACCCGTGTTTGTG